>MVAI01000007.1:0-158467 GCA_014825565.1 Phaffia tasmanica | reverse complement strand
ATGATGTTTTTTTTTAAGGACCGCTGAATAGAGGGCATCATGCCCGACAGATAGACAGAATCAAGAGACAAGTGCATAGCATAGCATAGCAGGGCGTGGCATGATGTGTTATAGACAGTTTGGAGGAAGAAAAAACAGAAAAACAAACAAACAGAAGAACAGGTCAAACCCTTTTTGTAACTCTTCTTCCCTTCCTGATGACCGTCAAATCAACTGACGGAACGAGTCAGAGAGAAGGGAAGAAGAGGGAAGGAGAGAGATAGAAAGATTGGAAATCAAACGGCAAGTGATGACTGAAGATGAATAGATGGTAGATGGTAGAAGGAAGAAACAAATGCGGCCTAAGAAGAGGAGCAGGAAAAAAGACAAGTATATATGAGGCGACCAAGAACGACAAAAAATAAAAAGAGGGAAAGACAGAAGAAAAATCAACGAAACAGAGGTAAGAAGAAGAGCAAAGCAAGGTCGGCAGAACCAATCAATATAGAATGAGAGCGTATCACAAAAAAAAAAGAAAAAAAAAAGAAGAAGACAAAAAGTTTCAACTGAATAGTGAGGTGAGCATGGGCAGACAAGGAGTGAAAGATGAGAAACACAAAAAAGAAAAGCGGAAGCAAGTGCAGGTTTACAAGAAGTTAAGTCTAGGCTAGCTAGAACTTCATCTCGGATATGATATAGTATAATTCGGGAGACTATAAGGAGAAGGAGAAAGAAGAAGAGATAAAAAGAAAAAAAAGGACGTGGACATGTTCATAGGTTTATCGTTATATTACAATTTCGTGTCTCATTCGGTTCATTCAATTTCGTTCCCTCTGGGTTATACTTTATTTCCATTTTACTCCTCTCTCCTCTTCATCGGGGATCGTTTGGATTTCCATTGGTCTTCTTGTATGTGAATGGTCGTTCAGCTCAAAACGTTATCCTCCGCCGGGTTCACAGTAGAGAGTTCCATGGTCGGTGTTTTCTGTTTCTTGCCAGCGGCGAGAGAAAGAAAAGAAGGGATAACTCCAATCGTCAGCTTCTATCTGTCACATGGAGTTTTTCAGCAAAAGGACAAACCCTCTCATCTTCGATCGCCGTTCTCTCGAACGTCATTCTGAGCGAATCAACCGGACTGCCATCTTCAGACTCTGTCGGCACGACCGGGAGCGGATGCTGAATCCTGACTTGTTTGTCCTTTCTTCTGTCCCCACCAAACCCACCGAGTATACCGCTAAGGTCGCGTTGTTCATCTGGGTTAGGACCGGTCTCGCCCAGGGAGGCCCTTCTAGGAATCCATCTGCCGGCATCCAACCCACCGCTGACGGGGCCGGCAGGATTGATTGCCGTCGACAGTGATTCGACTTCGGTTTCTTCTGCACTGGTAAAGCTTCTAGGTTCGGACGCACCAGAAGACTCGCTCGACTGGTCGGTTTTGGAAGGCTGTCTCTGCTTTGGCTGGGCCCCAAACACACTATGCTGAATCAACGGCAAGGTCGAGTAATGTTCTCGCGGGGTCAACGTGTCGACAAAGGTATGCGGCGGCGGTGGGAACGAAGGAGAGGGCAGATGGATGAACGCAGGATGGGACAACCCGGTTGATTTGATTGCCTTGTTTGAGGCCCTCAACGCACTTGATCCAGTAGAAGGTCTAGAGATCGGAGGAATCTCGAACGGTTGAGTGTTGAACTTGAACGGATCGAACGCGCTCGCCAAGGGTAGACTTCTAGCCGGCGTGAGTGGGACGTTTGGCGATTGAGACTGGGAAGCTATCCGGCCGGGAATCGGTTGAAACTGAGATAAATCCCGGATCATTGAGGATTCATCTTCGCCTAAACTAGACTTCCGGGGACGCATCGATCCGGATGAGAGGTAATCCGACTCTGAAGTCTTTGGCGAATCGATCAACGTAATCCGGATCTGGTAGACGTGTGCGAGAGAAAAGTCAGCATTTCTAAGGATTGGGAGATATGTGGTAGACGGAAGAGGAAGAAAAAGAAGAAGAGAGTAAAGGAAGAACACCTGCCTCTCGATCTCCATAGTACTGTCCATTTAGTGCTCTAGCGGCCTGATCCGCGTCATTCGGAAGCCTATATTTGACGATTGCCGCGTTCGAACCTGCCGGTGTCATAGCAGGATATAACTCGAGCCCGATCAATTCTCCAAACAACTGGAACACAGGTGCGATGTCCTCCGATGTCGAGAACATTGTCGGGATCTAAGAACAACAGGAAAGTGTAGCAATGCCTTTTAGGAACGGAGGGGCGGAAGAGAGAGAACCACGATCGCGGCTTTGTCCGCATGAAAAGACTCACAAGGTTCTCAACTACCAGCATCGTCCCCTATAGCAAAACCGCATATATAAAAGGAAACGTGTCTGTCAGCCAAAGAACACAGACAAAGAAAGCAGACACATTTTTACACAAGGAAGAGCATACTTCGTCCGACCTTGTTGAAATTTGACCAGACTGGGTGAAGCCAAAATCTCTTGACTTCCGTCTTTGGCCTACTGGATTCAAGGTGACGTCTGGTTGCCTGAGATTATGCCAATAACCTGCGCTGTCGACGGTGATCGGTTGTTTCGGTCTACTCGTCCCTGAGGTAGCTGTGGTTCCAGGAACGAGCGTACGAAGGCTTTCGTACTGCAAACCAGTCGGCCTGGTCCTAGGGATAGTCTTGTTGTATCGAGTTGAGGAATCCTCAGACGTCCGATAGCCTAAAGAGGGACATCTGGTCAACATTCCTGTGATCGAATGATGGATAGAACAGATGGAAGATTCGGAAAAAAAAAACAAGGGTCTTGCCTTGCTGAGCTGTTTTCTGAACGACAGAATAACTGACATCGAGATAGTGGTCTCTGTACATCTTTCCGTGTAGACTTTTCATGGCTCTGTGGAGAAAAGGTGACAACTGGTCAGAACATGGTAAAACGGAAAGAAGCAATACGGACGTGTGGGCGATTTACCGAGTGGCCTCTTCTCCAGAACCCATCAAGATGAAACCTCTAAAGGTGATGTTAAGCGTTGTCAGCCAGGAGGAAAAAATATATCAATGCCACAGGATGGACGAAGAGAGACAAACCTCCGGCGAGCGCAGGAATCCAATATAGCCAATATGCTATCAAGAAAGGTAAATGAAGTAATGCAGTGTCAACAAGGGGCGAATGTAGAAGACGGAAGAAAACCGAAAGAAGAAAAGAGAAATAAAAGAGGGAGTTATTCTCACCAAGCATGAGAGACGTTGCCATAAGGTGAGAACAAACGGACGAGCTCATCATTCGTTGTATCTATGCACGTAGTTCAAAAAGCAAGCGGAGAAGGTCGGTCTAAAGCGCGGGTTGATGTTGAATAATCCGATCAATGCTTACCAAGGGGAAGATTGAGTACATAACTTGACGACCAAGTTTGAAGGAAAAAGAAAAGAAGGAGTCAGGCGAATTGTCGACTCGGTTCGAACTGGATTGCCGAGCGACATGAGACAAGGAGGGCTTACAGATTCTTTCTTTCCGGTTCGGTTAGCCTCTGATTTATCGAAAGAGCCGAGGTCTGATCGAACTGATCATCATCCCAAGCGGTGATCGAGCTGAAGGAATGAAACGAGGAAAAAGAGAGGAGATGAGTGTTAGGGTTGTGTGAAAAGGAAGGCATGGAAACCTACATGTTAATTCCGCCTGCGTTCCAGCCGTTCATTGCGAGGGCAAGTCTGTAGAGAGTGAATTGTATATTAGAGGATATGTTGCAATGAAAAAGAGGTCAAAGAAAGGGTAGAACCCACAAAGCTTCTTCCTGTGTGGCAAACGAGACTTTGGCATAGCCTGTCGGGATGGGTAGAGCTGGAAAGTAGAGTTCGGTAGCGACGACGACACCTATTTGATCAAAAATGAAAATAAAAAGAAAGAAAGAAAAAGAGACAGTAACGATCAGGTGTTAGGAAAGAGCAAGAAATGAAGCGACGACGAGGAACAGGAGAGATATGGAAAACACAAGAACAAGGGAAGAGACAGACCGATGGAAGAGAACAAGTTGTGAAGGTAAACGTCGCTCGCTTTTCAAGGAGAGAGGGTAATCATTTGGAGATGCAGACACGTGCGAGAACGACGATCAGATGAGACCGAGAAAGAGCGCAGAACCTTTCGAGTATGCACCGAGATACTTACCTTGACGGGACAAGTTGTCGACTTTGACTGTGAACAAGATCGGTTGGTCGTCAGATGTATGTTTCGGAGTTACCAACGAGGTCCGCTGAATGTCGTTCTGTGGTTGCGTACGCAGGATATGGGTCAATGATGGAACCCAAGAAAGAAAGGCAGAGGGAAAGGACAGGTGGTGTTAAAGACACCGAGGTCCAGGAAGATTAAAAAGTCATTCATTCAGCCCATGGTTCCTTCTTCGGGAGTTTTCTATATAATTCTATGCGGCCTTGTCTCCTTTGTTTCCAAATCGAAGGAAGAACAGATCGAAGAGTTGATGGAAGATGAACGAACCAAGGCAGGGAAGGAATTATGAGGACTAGATTTCGTCCCGGAGGCCAGATATCCGGGATGAGAGTAAAAACGGTCCATCGGGAAAGAGAGTGGGCGTGGGAGTGTGCGTACAAAGAATCGCACCAAGCTGAGGTAAAAAAATAAAATGATCGATGAAAGGTCAAGGGCAGGTTAGAGTAGGATTGAACAGTGAATCGGACAGAAGCAGAGCAAACGATCAAGTCTCAAGGAAATAAAGAAGAGATAAGCAGTAAGCAGAGGGCCAAGACGAGGTGAATAAGGGAAGCAAGACCGATGAGAAAGTGGCCAGTCGAAAGATGTAAAAAACGAAGGAAGAAAGAAAACGAAAAGAAATAGAATGGAATGAAACGAAAGAAAGGAAGAGAACAACGAATCAGATCCAGAGGTGAATCCAATTAAATGAACAAGATGGGATGAGAGAAAGAAAGAAGACTCGAGCAAAGACGTTCGACCAAGAAGAGAATCGATACCAACCGATCGCGTTAATGAAACAAGAGCAGGAGAAGAAGATGTCGAAGAGCAAGATGATGGTTTTGTGGGTTTGTATGTGGGTGTGTATGCGTGCGTGTGCGTGCGTGCAAGTGAGCGTGTGTGAGGTTGGTGATACTGCTTTCTCTCTTCCTCTTTCAAACACTCTTTTCCTTCCCTCCTAGTAAGTTGATCTCTGTTTGAACTACCGATCCGATCCGGTCCCTTCTTGTTGTTGTTGTTGTTGTTGTTGCTGCTCTTCTTCTTTTTTTTTTCTTTTCCTTTTTGCCTTTCTTCCCTTCCTCTGGAAAAGCCAACAGTCAACAATGGGATGAACCCAGATGGAAAGAGTAAAGAGCAGAGAGCAAAGAACGAGCAGAACGATGACGGCGATGAAAAAAAATTATTTTTATTTTTTCATTAATTTTCTTCTTTTCTTCTTCTTTTCCTTTGCCCGATTAACCCGCGACGATCATCAGTTGGCCAGCAGGGCAGAGAGAGCAGATCGAGCAGAGGGTTAAGCACCAGACGGTGGGGTGAGTAGATAATAAGCAGGATCAGGGCACGAAGGCACCGAGGCACCAGCAGCAGGACATGGTGCTCGATCAGCCACAGGCAGAACAAAGGCTTCTCTGTCAAAGGAGAAAAGGGAAAATAAACCAGAATAGAATAGAAAAGAATAGAAAAGAAGAGAAAAGAAAAGGAATCGTCAACAAACACGGGCAATAGAAGGAAGAATAAGCGGAGCAAACACGGCTGATGGAGGCGAATCAGGGCAAAATGGGCGAGGGCCCGAATAAAGGAGACGGTCTCCTGCAAAGAATTCTCCTCGTTACGTCAGCCGATTTCCCCAACAAAGAGAGAGAGAGAGAGAGATATGGGGAGAGGACGAAGAGAAAACAAAGAAATAAAAGGAAGGAAATCAGGATGAAATAAAAACCACCGTAAACAGCAAACAACGAGTGGGCAACCGTGGGGTATGGCGCAGGAAAGAGTGAGCCACCTCAATAGAACGTTCACGGGTGAACTTCACAGGCACCATCACGAGCACCTTCATAAGGTACAATAAATAACCTTAATGTCAGTTCTACTCGGCCCGGATCTAGAACATCAGTCGATCTTGTAATTTTATCTGGCGTCCCTTCATATATGGTGGACTGCGCTGGAAAGAAGCACGTGATCAGTCCTTATTTTCATGCTCATGCTCTTTCTCAAGCTCAAGCTCAAGCTCAGGCTCAGGCTCAGGCTCAGGCTCAGGCTCTCCCCGGCTATGCTTGTCAGACTAACCATCTCTCGTTCGGTCTCTTACCGGCAAAGTTCACCCGTTCACAACCTCTTCTGTCTATGCTCTCACATCAATACCTGTAGTTCGAAATATTCCCAGATATAATCAAAATGTCTACATCGTCCAACACTTCGCCAAAGATACTCCTGAAAAGAGCAGAGATTAGCTTTCTGAAAAGAGATTATACCTCTACGTTCGAGTTTATTCGACAGACGCTTGTTCAATTGAGACCTCCACGGTCGCTCACCTGGGCTATCGAGCTAAGTCCAAGTGAAAGAACCAAGGAGAGACAGAGAGCGAGAGCAGTGTCCCTTTTTGTTACCGCTTCCGCTTTGAGATGGAACGAGACCAGCCCAAAGGAGGTCATTTCGGATGATCAAGAGGATACCACCACTCTGCTCACTCTATCAGGCGCACCATTGTTCCTAAAGGATCTGAATGATAAAGTTCTAGTATATTATACTCCGTCCTTGGCCTCAGACTTTCCTTCGACATCACCCATAAATCCTCAGACTTCAATTCCACCACCGTCCGTGATAGAGACCGTTTCACTCGCAGGCCTATCGATCGGCCTGCCACTTGCCTTTATCAGATTACTTGTCGAACCTTACCTTGCCCGACTTGACGACCCTATCATCCTCACAACTCTTGCTCAACCTACCCTTGGCCTCGCTCAACCCTCAGATGAGACATGGTGGACGTTAGAGGCAAAAAAAGGTTACCAAAGCCTCGTTCAGCTCTATCTGCTCGATATCCTCGCACCCGACGGCATCGGTGGCAGAGCAGAGGCATCTAGGTTGCTAGAATGGGACGATTGTCTGAGTTCGTTTACCAAGGATGTTAGTTCCTTCTTTTTCTTTTGTGGTTTTTTCTTTCTTTCTATCCTGGACGTGGACAGTATGCTTAAATTCTGATCATATTCATCTTTCTCTCTCTTCAATGTAGATTATCCGGTCCAAACTGAGCACACTCACGTCTCAGTCTCCATCGCCTAATCTCCCACCCACACCTCTTTCCCCATTGGTTCATGGGTCTTTATCTGACGAAGAAGCCGTTGACATCCCGTACTTTCCACCTCTTTCTCCTCAGTCGCTGATAACGGAAAGCAAATCTCCGGTCTATCATCCATCAGCCATGACCTCGTTACTGCCGTCCCCTTTGGCATCCCCATCTTCTTCCCATGCCTCTCTGACCTCCCAGCCCACCCGGTCCGCCTCCCCTCGACCACCGAGGGCAAACCGGAAGAGACCCAACTGGCTTCTCATTCTCTCTGCCCTTCCCCCGACGGCCATTCTCTTTCTCGCCCTCTGGTCGTTCAAGAAGAAACCTTCTTCAGGCTTGCTTAGTCGACGTAGACTCATCGGCCTGCTCGCTCGCTTAGCAGCCGTGCTCTGGAGGGACCTCGTAGCTACCTTCCGTCTAGGCACCGCCCTCACCTATATATGATATCGTGTTTGGCTCTCTGTTTCGATGGGTCTTTGGACCTGTGGATATCCATCTTTTCACCTTTCTACCGTTCTGTCTTCTGTCTCAGAAACTGGTCAATATGTTCAGACCGACAAGCCAAAAGTCAGTGCCATTTGTCGTTGATCTGATGGACAGAAACGGTGTTGAGCGATAGGGCGAGTGACGGATACCAAGTCTGTGGGAACAATGACGATGAAGAGGCCGATTGGTCGACGGTAGGACGTAAATCGCGCGACCTGAAACTCGGCGATCGACTTCCTTTTTCCGTTTCTCATATCCTTTTTTCTTTCATAGTACGTAACATACATATCTGATGCTTTGGATCGATCCGATCCGGTTAGTTCTGTCGTCGATGAATATGTACGGTCAATGATTGTCTCCAAGGTTTCAGCTCTCTGTTCGCGTTCACACACAGTCATTTCAAAGCAAGATATACGGCAGATCATATCGATACAATGCGATCCTCTCTCTCTCTCTCTCTCTCTTTCTCTCTCTTTCTCATCAACCCTACTAGATGCAGCCAAACCTATTACCACACGAACAAAGGAAGAGCAAAGAAAAGAAATTTGCTCCCGTCTCGTTTGATTTCTCACTTCTCAGTGTGGAATTTGAGCGAAACAGAGTTCGCGCAGTGTCTCTGTTTTCGTCCCAGGTCCGATTGATTTTTAAATAAAAGGAAGAAGAAAGGAAATAACCAAGTAAATAAAGAAAGCCTTTTCTCGAGATAAAAGTAGACATGAATCCAATCGACGGACGAACCTCATCAGTTGGAGTGTCGAACCCTTCTCCTTTGAAAACATGGCCAATATGACCTCCACTGTTGTTTTCCATTCGGGCCGAGAGCGACGGAGGGAAAATATTAGATCTGGCAAACCGGATCTTCGGAACAAAAAACGTAAAGAAAAGAAAAAGAAGAGACGTCGCTTACCAAGCGGTACATGTGATCTCGGTTCGAGTTGAAAACAACGATCGGTCTTCCGTTCGGGTGATCGCTCCAGGGAACGCATCATAGAACGAAGGCCATCCTACATATATGCACCGATCGAGTCAGTCTATCTGTCCGATGATACATTTCTCCTAGAGAACAAGAAGAAGAAGGAAGGAAGGTAAAAAGAAAGATAGAGAAAAAAGACTGACCACAACCGGATTTAAACTTGTGATCGGCTTTGTAGAGAGGAGTTCCACAACCCGCACAGGCAAACACTCCGTCGGATGGATAGAACTTGTCGTATTCTCCACTTCCAGGCATTTCCGTTCCTGCGCAACATCGATCATCATCAAAACAGGACAAGTCAGCATTGAGACAGGGAGAAAAGAAGAATAAAAAGAAGGAAGCTTCCGAGGGAAAAACTAGAATTGAGCACAACCTTTGTTTCTCAAAATTCGGAACTGCTCCTTGTTGAGTTGCATTTGCCACTCGGAGTCGGGCTTATTTTTGCTTCCAGGTTCAGAAGCTGTGGATGTGGGTTGATTATCCAGAGCGTTTCGTCATGTTATGAAAATAATAAAAAATCAAAATCAAAATCCAATTCAAAGAAAAGAAGAGAAAAATTCAGACAAGAAGAACTTACAAGACATAGTAAAGGCAGCGGTGGTGGAGAAAAGTGTTTTAGAGACGGGATGACGGATGAAAGATCGGGCGTTATGAGAGGTTGCTTGACTGAGCCGGGCAAGAGTAAGGGAAGAGATAGAGACTGCTTGTATAACCCGGGGAAGGAGCATGCGTTTTCTTGATCAAGAAACGAAAGAAATAAGTCGATGGGATGGATGATCAATCAGGATGGGAGGAGTGGAGGGAAGGTCACAGCTAACAAAGATGTAGTTTCGACGATGACGATAGCGATTACTCACCAATAACCATCTAGATTTAGCTCTTTGCCTGTCTTTCTAATCGTTGTTCCAACGATTTTTTCATCGTGATAGCAACACCAGATAATTTATGTCATAACGAGATCTATTAGATTTTGTATCGAGATATGTATGAGAACTTTGATTGAGTGTAGGTAAAGTGAAGGCAGGGAAAGAAGAACTAAGACGTCATTCACTATAGGAAAATCTAAGATTACGCTTAGCCGGTGTTGCTTCCTCGTCTTTGAAACTCTCCCAATCACCTTCATCTCATCAACGTTGACAACCATCATCAACTCTCAACCACACTGATGGTCATCCCTTCTATTGATCTGGTCATCCAGTTCTCTCCATCGAGACCTCTGTCTCAGGCATCTATTCCTAAGCCTATACAGAACACTCTTCAGACACCTTCTTCTCGGAGAGATGCCTCAAAATCAGAGTATCGTTCGCTTATCGACCGGCTTCGATCCAAAGGGCTTCAAGTTACAAGCCGGAGGGCCAGACCTAACCTGGAAAAGGACAGAAAAGAGCAAGATGTGTTTGTCCTTGTCAGAGCCAAGGATGACCTTATCCAAGAGCTGAGAGAGATTGAGAGGTGAGCCTTCTCTTTAGAAATAAGTTCTATCGCGACGTCAGTCGAAAGTTTCCAGAACTCTTCTCACCATCTCCATCGTTCTTTCTTAGAGAGCAAGATTTCCTTCAGGGCGTCACGACTCAGCCAGCTTCTCTCACCGGACCCATAAAGCCTGCCGAAAGATTACGACTGGTTCATGAGCTCGTCACCGGTGCAATCGAACAAGGTGGTCTAGCCATTGTTCGTCCTGTTTTGAAAACCATTTGTTCCTAATTTAAACCCGTATTCCATATCTGGAAAAATACTGAATTGAATCCATATTTAAACCCCAGACGGCCAACACTTACCCCTGGCCTCATGTCATCTCAATCTTTGCGCTTCATGACGATGCGGTCGACCAACAATGGAAGGATACTTGGGTCAAGAAGGACTGGAAGGTCGGATTGACCATTCAAGATTCTGAGACTGATTTAGTTCTGGACAATGTAAGGCTGAATTTAGTCAAAGGGTTGTTGGATATATGCATAGCTGACCCACTCGGGTGGATGCTTATCGCCTTCGTGGATCCTATTGAATAGCATGGCCAGCAGATCGCTTTGTATTTTACGTTCCTCAAGACATACACTCGATGGCTCATTCCTCTCGCTGCGCTTTCAGTTCCAACTTTCTTCCTCAGAGGGCCATATTCTTCCATCTACGGATCCATTGCTTCTCTTTGGGGATTAGTATTTGTCGAATTCTGGAGAGTCAAAGAGCAGACGCTCAGCTATACCTACGGTACTCATGACATCCAGAAGAGGCCCAGACTTCGAGCAATCAGCTCTGCCTCGGCCCCCGAAGAAAAATGGTGGAAAAGAGATGGAAAGCTCTTTGCGGTCAGCTGGCCAGCCTTGGGGCTCTGTGCTATCTTCCTAGTGGTCTGTTTTATCATTATTTATTATCTTGAGTTTTTTAAACCCAATGTGCTACTTGCTGAACCTCCGCTCTTCATTCACAGTCTGTCTTGACCGCACTGTTCATCTTTGAGGCTTTCATCGCATCCTTGTACAATGGGCCATTCAAGCAGTACATTGTATGTTTATTCTTTCTTCTGCGCTATTCAAAGAGACTGAAATTATTCGTTCTGATCATGATCATATCCTCTTCTGACTTGTCAACAATAAGGGTATGGTTCCTACCATTCTATTCAGTCTTATCGTTCCCCAGATCCTGGCCGTCTACCGAACGATTGCCGAAAAGCTTACTCTATGGGAAGATCATGCGACCGAGGAAAACTACGAGAATGCACTGACGACAAAAACCTTGTAAGCAAAACCGTATGCTGAGTAGCGGATTCAAATAATGTTGAAAGACTTGATTCGTTTCGAATATGAATTAACCTCGTTTCAAACGTTTTTGTTTTTGTTTTTGCAGTGCACTCAACAGCATTGTGGCTTTCATGGGTCTTTTCCTGAGCGCTTACTGTTACATTCCGTTTGGAGACAGAGTAATGGACACCGTCGACTATGCTCTCTTCGCTACTTCCCACAATGTCACTTTGATCGAGAAAGCAGTTGACGGCTTCAAAGAAGGTGGAAACCAACAGGTTCCTGGATATCAGCGATCCGGTAGAGGAGTGATAAACTTGTCAAGGCTGCAAGATCAAATGTTTGCTTTCACGGTGACTAACCAAGGTGAGGCTGTTTATGCTCTTCCATCTGAAAAAAAAATCATGGTTGCACGTTTTGATACTTATTGCTTTATCCCATACGCTCGGGATTGTATCTCTTTCGCCCAGTGGTGAACGCCTTCACAGAGTTAGGATTGCCCATCATTCTGAGAAAATATAACGAGTGGAAGACAGGAAAGAAAAAATCGACCGAATCCGCTTCCGAGAAGACCTCGTTTGCTGCTGATCCCGAGGAAGCCAAACTGTTAGAAAAGATCGAGAAGGAGGCTGCTTTGCCTGAATATACGACGTTCAGTGCGTCGTTTTCTCTGACTGATTTTTGCGCGATATCTATTTTGGGTCCTAGCTGATCGCATCAATGCTCTGACAGCCGATTATTCAGAGCTTGTGACTCAATTTGGTTACGTCTGCCTCTGGTCGATCTGTTGGCCTCTTGCTAGGTATGTCATTCGAAAGTCTTTTTACCTTTTCAGTGTCTTCAGTCCTCAACAAAAACTTATTCCCTTTTTAAAAAATAAATAAATAATAATACACAAATCGATGCGTCAATATCAGTTTGGCCTCTTTCGTGAACAACTACTTTGAACTACGTTCCGATGCTCTCAAAATCTGCCTCAACGTCAAGCGGCCTATTCCGTCTCGGTACGCATTCTGTTTTCTCACACACGCACGCACAAATCTCTCATCTACTACGTTATTAACATCTGACGTCTATCTCAATTTGTCTCTTAGAGTCTCATCCGTCGGACCATGGCTCGAAGCTCTAACGTTCATCGCCTGGATGTCGTCCTTTACCAACTCTACTCTTTCTCTACTTTTCAACCCTGGAACCAGGTTCAGATCTTTGACGACTGATGCTCTAGGATATCTCAACCCAGCATATTCACCAGCCGATAAAGCTCAGAACGCTTCGATCTCGGGCACGGTATTCCCTTTGGTTTTAGTGGCTTTCGGGGCGAGTCATCTGTTCCTGTTCACTAGGACGGTGGTCAGATACTTGTTGGACAAAGTTCTCTGGGAAGGTTCACAGCAGTCAGTTTTCCGTCTCTTGTGTCTTTGGTTCATCCTACTCTTGTTCTGATATCGTCCCTGCAATTTATTCTTATTTTTATAAATAACAATAATAATAATAATAACAATGGAATTTGTTGCTTGGAAATGAACAAAAGACAACGATCGGTTCAATCGACTCAAAAGACCGTCCGAGCAAACTTCCTCAAGAGTAGCGGTCACGCCCGATCAACTCCGGCGACGATGGTCAACAGCTCGTCTCAAGTCTCCCCTCAGAGTGAGTTCGCAGGACTGGGCAAACCTATCGGACAATCATTCTGGGACCAGCCGGGCGTTCAGCCGGAGGAGATCGGAGAGTTGTTCAAGACGGAGTAAGAACCAAGTCAAGTGGGGGGTAGGGGATGCTTTTTTTTTTCTTCTTCTTTTTTTTCTTCTTCTCAAGTGATGTGTTCTGTAACCTTGAGTATCGTCCGTTCAAGCTTTTCAAGCAGTAAGAAAGATTGTGTATTCTTTTCGCTCTGCTTCTGTTATAATTGTGTCCTCCCCCCTTTTCATCTTCTCCTCGTTCGACGTAGGATATGAGATATTGATGAAGATGTGATAACGCACGGAAGGCCTCAGAACACGTCGGAGATCAAGAAGAAGTAAACAGTCAGACAAAAGGAGAGAATCATCATGAGTACGTTACTTATGAGCGAGCGGACAAGACAAAAAAAAAGGAGGGAAAGGAAAGGTAGATTTTTAAATCTAGGATTCTAGGAAAGAAGGAAAAATCGAAGGAGATAAACCCGAGGACAGAATTAAGAGATAAAAGATGGAAAGAATTAAAATTATATAGAAAGACCAGTAAGAGGAAGATAAAAAGAGGGAGGGAGAGATGCGCGTCGTCAAGTCGTTTTACATGATGATACACTTCTTTCCCTTTGCCTTTTCCTTGTCCTTCTTATCCTTTCCTGAGGACGTTTTCGGAGAAGCTTCCACCGCGGTTGACTCGCCAGACACAGGAGCAGTGGCGGAAGTAGAAGGGGCGGGAACAAGAAGAGCTTCAGGAGCCTGAGCAGAGGCTTGAGTGGAAGAAGGTTGGTCAACGAAGTTGCGAGCGGAGGCTTCATCTTCCTCTGATTGAAGTTGTCGAGCAAGTTGTTGGTCGTAACTAGGATGATATATTCGAGGAAGGGATGGTCAGTGTGGGAAATAAATAAGAAACCCGGCAAAAGAAAGAGGGGCTCGAGACTTTTATGGGATTTACTATACTAGAGGGAAGAAGAAATCAACGACTCACCCATTAGCTTCATTCTCCTGTCCTTGATCCATTCGGTAAGCATCCTCGGCAGATAGGCCGGCGATGTCTCCGCCAGCAGCGGATGACCGGTAGAACTCGGAGTTGACGTATCCAGTTGACGTTCCATGGACGTCCTCCAACGACTCCCAAACGATCTGTGCGCACGAGAGCAACAAAAAGAAAAGGTTTTCATGAGGTGAGTCGTTGATTTGATCAAATAGCAGATCATACAATCAAAAAATCGTGTGGTTAGAAGGTATTTACCTCGGGTTCGTTCTTGAAAGAGTCATCGGTGACGAGAGAGTACAACAAGGGCTCGTTGGGATCAGTGGCCGATGCAGGTCGCTTGTAAAGGACAGAAAGATGCGAGTTTCGGAAAAGCTAAGAGGGAGAGATGTACAAATTTAGAAGTGAGAACGTGTCGACCATGCCGGATTTATCGACCTATCGGATAGAGGTACATAGAATTCCTTGAGCAAAAACTTACAGCGACAATTTCTCCAGAAGAAAGGGACTCGGACAAGCCAAAGAGACCAGAGACTGTCAACTGGGTTTGTGTGTTGTCCAAAAACTCTTTGACGACCGCGGCTTTTGGAAGTGATGATATAGACAAACAATTCTGTCAGGACTATATTCGACAATCACAGCGATAGTCATGTTACGAGTCAAGATCTAGGCGTACCTTCCTGAATCTTCCTCTCCAAGGCCTCAGTCTTGCTTCCGCTTTGGCTCAACTCGGACTGGGCAATCGATCCCTCGACCAAAAGTGTTTGGGCAGCATCGTAAGTGTCGACTTTTCCGACGATCTCCATCTCCTGAACATTCTCAGGGTCAACGACCCAACCATGGGTCAATTGGACACCGCAAAGCTCGAACAAGGCGAGTTCTCCAGCATCGTTTTCTCGAGAGAAGGAGCCGACAGCCTTGAACGAAGGGTTGACTGTTTGTTAAGGGCACGATAGGTGGAGGTTGAGAAAGGAAGGGCCAAGAGTCAACCGATGTTACTATACACTAGCAGCTTAATAAAAACAAGATAAATTGGTTTTCTTACCAGAGAGACCGTGAATGGTGGTAGGCAAGATCGAGAGAGCAGACTCGAGACTGAGCTTGGAAGAGCCTTGGGGTCTCTCGACCAAGAAATCTCCGACTATGATAGAAAATCGATTATCATTCGTTGTCAGATTACTTCTCTTGATCGGTTTGAATGATCAGAACGGAACATTCAGAGAAAAGAAAGACTTACTCAACGAGGACAAGTAGTCACTGATTAAGAAATCCCGATCAATCAATTTAGGTTGAGCGAATGCCAGCTAATGTTGAAGACTCTCAAATGACTCACTAGTTGACAGTCGACTTTGAAGGGTCGATGTGAATGGATCCCCGAAGGATCAACACGTTACACAACGAGATCAATGAGCAAGGCCCGTTGATGTTCTGATTCACACATGAGGCGAGGCAGAGATGAGTAAACGGAAAAGAAGAAACATGTGGTCAAGTGAGAAAAACAAGGGCTGAGAATATACACGAACCTGACAGATGATCTTGACATCTCGTCGGATTCCTCCAACTCGGGGATCAGGCCACGAGAGGCTCTTGAGGTTCCATTCATGGTTAGTTACACCAGACTGGGGGGTCGAGATTTGGGAGACTTTGTTGTTTGTCATTTGTCACAGTTAAAAGTAGATCAGAAAGACGTTGGTTAGTTGGTTTCTCAGTATGGTTCTGTATATTGAGGTGAGTGTTGAAAGTTGAGTGTATGGAAAGTGGAAGACAAAGAAGCCTACCATGTTCGATAGGAGCTCCGAGTCCCACTAAGAAAGAAAGAAAGAAAGAAAGAAAGAAAGAGTGAAGGAAGGAAGAAGAAACGAGAAATCAGGTTAGTTTCGATGGTTAAGGTCAGATAGAAAGGAGAGAAACTCTCTCACAATCGAGTGGCACGTGAGTATCTCTGTTCGTAGCATTGATCTGTTCGGATGGCATTACGGACAGCGTGTAGACGGATGATGAAGGTTGATGAATAGATGGGAATGCAAGGGCGATGAAGATTGGATGGAAACACAGAAGCAAAGGGCAATGACAAGGGCAAGAGGGTAGAACGAAGAAAAAGAAAGAAAAGATGCGTTAACTAAGTTGAATGTTTCCAAAGAGATGAGACGAGATGAGATGAGATGAGATGAGAGATGTGATGTGATGTGTTTGTGTGTGTGTTTGTGTGTTATGTTTTGATGTGTTTATAGACAGAAGAGAAAAACAGCAAGAAACAAAAGATGAAAACAGGATGCAGTTTGGGTTCTTTGTGTTCTAGAAGAAGTATGGCAGAAGGATGGTAGCAACAGCGACGGCAAGAAGGGAACCGGAGAGCACCTTGTTCTGTTTGGAGACAACAACAGCTTCCTCTGGGTTCCCGATGACCTTATCGTCGACAACACCATCAGCCGAGTTGACAAACTCGTCGTTCTTGGCGGTGTCCAAAGAAGTCGCCTTCACCGCCTCTTTCTCGGCCGCAGTAGAGGCGGTGGTAGCATCAGCAACAGCATTCTCCTCAGTCGAGATCTTTTGTTGGTGCAGCCAGCCCATCCGTAAGGAGGAGTGTTGATTTCATTAGCCTCTTTGTCTTTTATCATGTTGGTCATAGGGACGAGTGCTTTTCCGAGCGAGTGTGGGAACGAGGATTGTTGTGGCGTTCTAGGATGTGACCGACTTGCACAAAGACACAGACACACACACACACACACACACACACACACACAGGTACACACACACGCACACGGAAAGGTGGCAATACGGTAGAAGAGGAGAATTGAGCAAGAGAAACATGGCCAACATACCTGGTTAACAACAGTTTCCGAAGCCACCGGGGTGGGAACCTGGGATTCTTCGATCGATCGTTCAACGTTCTCAGTAGCCACAGAAGTGGGAGCTGGATGAATAAAGGACGTTTGAATCGTTAAGCCAAAGTGCAGAAGGCAAGAGAGAAAGAATCTAGCAGATACACATACCTCTCTGTTCCTCGAGAGCAACTTCCTGAACATCGACATTCGACTTGTTCTCTTTCTCACTGTCGACGATAGTCTCTAGTTCTTTGTTCGAAGAAAGATCGACCCAATCCTTCTTCATGTCACTCTCAGGCTCGTTCGCATCCTCGGCCTTGACCTCCTCGAAAGAAATCTCGTCCATGCCGGCGTTGACGGGCTCGACAGCAGTGACGGGCTCATCTTGGTCGACCTCTCGAGTGGAGACCGGAGCGACGACCTCGTCCTGTTTCTTCTCAGCAACAACCTCGGCAACAGCCTCGGCGGCGACATCAGCAACGGGCACGGCCGAAGCACCCTTCTGGGAATCGACAATGGTGTCCAACTCTTGGGCAAAGGTAGGCTCGACCGGCTTTCCGACGATATCCTTGGGCTCTTCCTCCTTCTTCTCAGCCTCGACGACCTCATTAACAGATACGACCGAGGCAGACTTCTCTTTGTGGTCATCAACGACAGAGTTCAACGCAAGAACAACCGACTCATCGACAGGCTCCTCAGAAGCGGCAGCCGGGGTCTCTTCCTGCTCTTCATTCGAAACCTCTTGGACAGCGACGGTGGAAGCAGCTTCGTCCTTGTGATCATCGACGACAGTGTTGAGTGCGAGTACGATGGAAGCATCTAGAGGCTCGTTAGCTTCCTCCTTTTGCTGCTGCTCCTGCTGCCCAGATGAGACCTCGTTGACCGAGACGGTAGTAGCTGCGTTCTTCTGCTTGTGGTCATCGACAACAATGTCCAAAGCGAGCGCGGTGGAAGGGTCAACAGCAACCATGTTCTCCTCAGGCTCCTCGTTGGAGACCTCAGTGACTGACACAACCGAGGGGGTCTTTTCTTTGTGATCATCAACGACAGTGTTAAGCGCAAGAGCGACCGAGGCATCAACGGGCTCATCGTTCACAATGGTTGAGCTTTCTTCTCGGTCCTCAATGGGGACCTCGTTGACGGAAACAACAGAGGCAGACTTGCCCTTGTGGTCGTCGACTACAGAGTTCAACGCCAAAGCGACAGACTCATCAACCGGCTCCTCATTGTGAGCAGCAGTCACAGTCTCTTCCGGCTCTTGGTTCGAGACCTCGTTGACAGACACAACTGAGGCAGATTTCTCCTTATGATCATTGACAACAGAGTTCAACGCAAGAGCAACCGACTCGTCAATAGGCTCCTCCGAGGTAACAGCCGAGCTTTCCGTTGCCGGAGCGACCTCGGAAACTGAGACTGAGGAAAGACCGGCCTTGTGCTGGTCGACGATAGCCTCGAGCTCCTGAGCGAGGGAAGTGTCAACAGGGACGGACTCCTCGACAACGGCGCTCTTCTGAACGACGGTAGGCTCAGTCGTGACCTCGGATACATTGACTGAAGAGGCCTGCTTGTGCTCATCGACGATAGACTCAAGCTCCTCAGCGGTAGGGGTATGCTCGACAGGGGCACCAAGAGGTTGAGCAGAGAGCACTTCGGGGACAGATGCAACGATTGTAGGCTCAGAAGCAACCAATTGAGCTGAAAAAAGAAGAAAGAAAAAAGAAGTAGAAAAAGAAGAAAAAAAAAGAAAACAACATCGAAAGAGTAATATAACAACATAAAAAGTAAGTCAGCTTTTGAATTTTATGTAAAGCATCGGGCAAGGAGAACCAAAAGAAAATGACATACCGTCCTCAGAAGGCTTGGAAGTGTCTTCTTGAACTGTCTCAACAGTTTGAGGCTGAACCTCAGCGATGACCTGGGAGTCCTCAACAACCGAGTTCTCGACAACGGCTGGGGTTTCGTCGACCGTAGCAGTGGGAGCACTGGCAGTGGCAGTAGCGCCGGCGGCCTTGGCCAACTTGTTCTTGTGTTTGTTGTTGGAAGTCTTTTTCTTAGCCATCTTGATGTTCCGAACTAGTGAAAGGTTGTACTTCTGAGGATTATCTCAAAAGAACAAAAAAGAAACAAAAAAAAAGAGGTCTTTCGTATCAGCCGAGGTGTACATTGAGCTCAAAAGCGAGGTCTTGCGAGCACTTGCGCTCGTGCGCCAAACGTTCTATCTGTAAGTATGATTGATAGAAACACCACTACTTACCTTATGAAAACGACCTGGCACCTAACGAGGTTTGGATGAATAAGAAAGATGATAGTTAAAGAAAGAGCAAGAAAGAAAAGAAAAAAAAAAGAAAGGGTTGGTCTTTCTGTTTCTCCCTCTTTTTTTTTTCCTTCGGAGGGATGCCAAAATATCAAAATAATACTGGTTACGCGTAAAGTTCTGTGATACTGTAACCAGAACGATAACTTGGGTTTCTTTACTCTCACCTTCTCGCACCCGACTGTTCATCTGTTCAGCATCCCTCATCGTCTGGCCGGCTCATATCCTTATAGTACACAGAGATGTCATCCAACAGCAAGGTCACGACCCTTAGAGTGAGGGCCAAAGCCGGTTCGTTTTGTTTTTGTTTTATCTGCATTCATCTTGTCCTTGCTTGTTCGCATACTTACAACTGATATATTCTCAATCCCAATGCCTTGTCACATACTTGAACCCGTTGGCTCATCCTCGTTGGACAAACCGATATGTTCCTATACGATTCAATCGTTCTTAATCAACAGCCGACTTTCACGGAGCATGTGCTGTCCAGTTTGCCACCATGCTCTCATGCTGGGCTGCCAAGGGAGATCTGAGAAGTAAAGCAGAGTGTGCACAGAGCTCGAAAGCGCTTGTGGAATGTCTCAAGACGGCTGTACGTGTTTTTTTCGGTTTCTTTTTCTTTTTTTTTTAAGAACAAGAAAAAGGGAAGAGAGAGCATGCATACTAACAAAACAATCTTCATGAAATCGATCGATGTAGCCTAAAATGAGTAAAGCACCAAAATCGTTTGTCCTCTCTCTCTTTCTCCTTCATCCATTACCGATCCGATGGTCGCCAACGGAATTGGTTGAGAGCACAACGGATTCTGATCAAATTGTTTTCATTGTTCCATTCGTGCACATGTACACGTTTCCATCATTGTATCGCATAATTCAAACCAATCCAGAAACATCAACTATCATCTGCTTCAACTTGCGAAACTCAAGAGGCGGGCAAACATACCGTTACCGTAGAAAAACATGCAATAAAAAAACCCCACTACTTCCCTTTTTTCCTGCTTTGGTCCTCAGATATAATGAGTATTCATTCTTATTATGGGGCTGGCACAGTTCCTAGTCTGAAAAACTCTTTCCCGGTATAAGCGATGATGAAAAGAGAAAGACCATTGAATGTTAAAGAACCACATATATCTAATCTACACCGAGTTTATTCTCCGTTCCTCACATACTTTATTTCCCTTCCTTCCTCTGTCCTGACTTCTCTTCATCGTACGTCTCTCCCGGCAATCGCGACGCTCACCTTGCCAACTGCAGCTGCCACCTTTTTTACCCTGTTCAAATCGTTCTCGAGCCCTTCCCCTTCCCTGGACGACTCCCACTCAGCTTTAACTCGACAGAAGGTTTCGCTGACCTCGTCTCGCTCAATCGTCCGACCTAGTCTGTCTAGATAAACCGCCTGTAGTTGAATCGTCTCCAGGGCAAAAGAGTAGGCATGAATGGTTTGGTAGAGCTCGCTTGCTGATTTCAGATGATCTAAAATATCTTGACTTGGCGCTGTCGTTTGAGAAAGCGGGTGGTTGTGTGTGAATAAAGAGAAGAGTGAGAGCATTCAGTCAGAAAAGTGGTCTCTGCTAGAGAAACATAAAATTAAATTCAATGTCACGAAGGAAAAAAAGGCTTACGAGAGGGTGGACAGGAAGGAGACGAAGCGGAAAGAAAGTGAGACCTGATCAGACAACGAGCTCTTGTCAGGAAAGTATATGCTTCAAGTTCTTTGTCCGAAGTGATAAGGATCTAAGAAGGATGGAGTAGTCGAATGAACAGAGGGAAACATGGAAACAAGAAACAAGATTGAACAAGGTTGATCAGAAAAAGTAAGAATGATAAAGAGGGAAGACTGACTTTCGGGAAGATCTCATCAATGAGCTCGAGTCCCCTTCGAGGTTCATCCAAGTCGATATGCACATCAGCCAGAAGAACAGTGAGTAATCGATGGAAGCCATGTAAGTTCTGAATTCGGGCAATTTCGAGTGCCTGGAGAAGCGGAGGTAGCGTCGATGTTGGCTGACATATCGTCTGTTCCAACCCATGTGAAGAAAAAATGGAAAATAAGTTCATCAGTTCAAATTCAAGGACTTGAAGCATGGCGCATGTTTCAGAGAAAGGGGGTTGAATGCAGGAGGACAAACCTTCATCTCCCTAGCTTGCTTGACAAGCCTCTCGATCCGTTCTCCTCCACTTCCCTTGGCTAATCTCTCTTCTACCCAGCCCCACTTGTCGTCTCCGTCCACGCCTACGCCTACACCTGTATCTCCTTCCACTTTGTTTGGCCCACTTCTATCACTGCCTGCCAACTTACCGATCAGCCTTCTGACCTTCTCTTGGCCTTTTCTCGTCGCTTCCATATTCAATACTTCGAACACCGTCCTCGCCCAAACTCTATACGTTTCTAACGTGGCCACCACACTGGGTATCGATCTCTTTCCATCAAATAACCAAGACAAACTACAGTCGATCTGACCTGCTCTAGCCAACCTGATGGCTCGACTGCATATACAGCTCAGACGGTCATCCACCGATGTACCTCCGGATGGATCTTGAAGAACGATATCCTCCCGAAGCACACTCAAAGTTTCCTCGCCCAAGAGAGACCATAAGAGACGTTCGGTTGAGTCCCATGTGTTTATGTCCACGAGTGTTGGGACCACACTATATAAATCATCGCTGGTAGCCTTGGAAGAGGCAGAGTTCGGATCAGTCGGGTCAGTCGGTGTTGGGTTGGACGTAGGGAGGGATGCGCTCGGATGAGTTTCAGCGATTGATCGAGCTTTGGAACGATATAGCTTGTGATATATCTCTGTGACAGGTTCACCCTATTCTCCGTTTTTTGATTGATTGATAAAAGCATATGCACCGCAGGTCAGCTTTGCTTTGTTCTAATTTCTGAGACGAAAATGAACACTCACGAGTGAGATGTGATATCTTAATTCCCATAATTGATCCATAGCCGATAATTTCTCAAAATCTTCCGGCTCTAGTTGGATCTGAGGTATCTGACCAAGTTCGAGTGTTGATTGAGAGACGTTCAATTTGCGTAGTAACCTAGATCAGAATAGAAGACGAAGGTGAATAATAGTTAGTCCGATATACTGATAGTTTCTAGAACGGCTCAAGAAGAAGAAGAAAAGGAACGGACGACATGCAGCTGTTCAAGCAACTTTTATCCCCTGCAGAACGAGAAATCTTGATGCTCTCTTCTAGATACTACAATTCAAAGTAAGCGAGTCAATGAGTACTAGCAGAAGTCTTCACTCTTGATATAATGAAAGTTAAGATGGAGGAAAGATGACCTACTCGTCTAGCGGCAGGATATTCCTCTGCGCTCAGATGGAAGCTTGCTAGATTTAACAAAACATGTTGATGAAGCCCTCTAAATATTTACAAGCCCCCCAAGCCAGTGCACAAAAATGATAAGAAGGGCCTGGTCTCAGTTTCAAGAATCAACACAAAAATAAAATATGGAAATAACAAAAAAAGCCAAAAGGAGGAGGGGCTGACCTATTTTGCCTTGGAAACTGATGACCAAAGAAAGTATTAAGCGCGTTCAGAGCTTTTGTGTAATCCCCTGAGGCTAATGATGACTGATAACTACGTTGTTATACAGAAAAACACCTCTATGATGAGCGCGGGGACGATTTATGAAGGAAGGACTGGCAGTGAGGATGAAAGCGAGACGTACTCTGCAAACGCTTTGGTTCGAGCTTCTAGTGTATCATCCAAAGATTTAACCTCGAACAAGGCTTTATATATACATAATCCCGAGCGAACTGAAGAATGTCAGTGCCCATCCTGTGATCCTCACATAAAGAAAGTTATAAGAGCTAACAAGCCTGAGCAAAATCCTCCTCCGTTTCCCAATCGGACGCCATGCTTTGGGCTTGCCATCGAGCAATTTGCCATTGAAATTTGCTCACGCCTTCGAACGTTAACTTTGAGAACGAGAGACAACAACGACGGACGAATTGGCCTATCGGTGACTTTCTCTCAATCACGAATGGAGACGCGATCGTGTACTAGTTCGAATCATTGTCGAAGATAGATTCGATTTCAACCGGATTGAATCAGGTGTAGGAACAGTTGGAAGCACACTTACTTCATCTTCTTTTTGGTTCAACAAGTTGTTCACATTTTTGAAGAACTCCTCGATATGCCAAGGGTTCTGTAAAACATTGATCTAGAACCCCCAAAAGAACATTGTCAGCCAGTATTTTCTCATGCCAACCTTCAGAAGGAAGGATATAAGAACGCAATAAGAAGGCAATAAGAACGAACGATATCTCTCAATTCTCGACATAGCCTAGCCGACTCTTGAAAAGGCTGGAACGACATGATCTCTTCTTCAAGCTCTGTGAGCATCAAATCCTCCGATGGCTTTGGTCATCCCCATATAAGATGAAGCAAGAAAAGAAGCAAACGCGAAAGATGACAAAGATGGACCCCAAAGGCGCGAAAATAAATCGTCAGTAACGAGTATACACGCGTACAAACGGATGAAAGAATGAATGAAAGACATACGTCCAGACACTCCCTCAGAATCACTAGCCCGACTCTTCCTAACAATCCTGTTCCTACCTGTCTATTCTCTCTCACTTGTCCGTTCCCATGTTTGTCCGAACCGTAATCAAGATCAGAACCAGAACCAGGACCGGGATCGGAGGCGGGGAGAGGATTATCGGTGAAAGGCATACTCTGCCTAGGAAGGTTTGGGTTTGGATAGATCAGGTAGATCAGTCCAAGGGTTGCTACATCCTGAGTTTTCATATCTCTTCCAAACCTCTTTTTGTTCTTCTCTTCCTTTTGCCAATCCAGTGGGTGAAGATCAAATATCGAGATCAATGATATATAGTAGTCTGATCGTTAAGAGTCTAGAAATATCAGGTACTTTCGAGCGTCTGATCCCTACTTGATTCTTGACTCGATCCTCGAAGGGCTCTCTGAAAGACCAGAGATATTCTGCCAAGAACGCTCTCTTCTGAATCGTAATCAAAAGGAGACCAAGATGTCTATGATATGTCAAGTGTTATCAACTGTATGACGACAAGGATGAGAGATGGTATAAAGGAAAGAAATAAGAATAAAAATAAAATGAAATAAAAAAACATCAATTGAGGATCAGAGAAATGAAGAAAATCAGCGACGATTTCCGGCGCGTCTCTCCTCTCCAATTTATCATTCAGACTGTCTCTAGACCTAATCACGTTCTTAGAAGCACGATCATTGTATAACCCACCCGGTGCGAAACTCAGAGATTAGGAAAGACAAAGGAAGAAGAAGAAAAAAACCCAAACAAAACCCAAAGAGCAGAGAGAGATCGAAAAAGAAAAATCAAAGGAGGGGAGGTGTAGCCTTTTTTTCTCCGTCCTCTCGTCTATGAAAGCGAGATATAATCGATTGAAAATGAATTCCAAATTCCGGATTTCAAACAAGAGTGAAAAAGAGAATTGAGAACGATACCGAACAAAGAGAGAGAGAACACAGACAAAGAGAGGAGGTAGATGGAAAGGTCAGAGAAATTTCACGTGATAGATGCCGGACCATATCTAGACTGACGAAAGATAGTTATTGAATAAAGTGACAGAGGCAGCTGGATGAACTAATTTTTCACAGACCCCTCCTCAATAGATCAGCCTCGATGTGGTCCATCGCCTGGTAAATGTGATGGAACGCAGCGTCTGATCGCGTATCCTCTCCAATCATCTTCAAGGCCTCTTGGGCGGCTTTCATTAGCGTGACCTTTTCTGTCGACTGGAGACCATCTGAAACGAAGCAACCTCGTAGGAAGTTCTGACCGGTCTTGTCTTGGAGAAGCCGTCGCAAGACACCCTCTTCCAGGAGTTCGGCCTGAATTTGTCTAACAATATCGACTGAAATTCTTTGATGTAAAAGTGCCCAAAGAATCTTCATGTGCCCAAAGTTGCTGTTCAAGAGTAAGTCTTCCAGATGACCCTTGTAGATCGAGGCAACAGCGGTGATCTTGTCCTCCAAGCTAATGCCGTAAGAGGCAGTGTTGGTGTCCTGATTGAAAAGGAGGAAACGGGGAGGGAGGAAAGGTTTGGTCAGAATAGAACATTCCGAGTGAGAAGAGCTGATGAAGGGAAAGTGCAACATACAAGAACCCAGATCAAGCCTAGAGGAGCAGTCTTCGGGTGGTTGTGCACCAAATCTTTTGCGTTATCTAACACAAGATTGATCAACATGGTCTAGTATGCAAAGAGAGGAACGATAAGTATAAGATGTTGTTGGTGTTGTCAAAAACACAGAATGAGATACCGACCTTGGCTTCATGGTTGACGTGATCATCCGCTAAGAGTCGAGCAATTACTCCGGGCGTGTATCTACAGAACAACATCAAATGATCAAAAAGAACAGGTCAGAAGAAAGACCGCATTCCTTGGAAAGAAATAAAGCAAACTAAATCATGATGAGAAGATACCCTTTGCTGGGGTCTTTGACCAGAGCATCAAGAACGAAATCTATAATTAGGTAAGAAAAACGAGAGAAAAATAAACGAACAGAAGAGCTCAGTCATGTGAACAAATCCTAGACACTAAGTGCTAACTGGTTCAAAGAGTCAAGTCAAGATAGGGGCAGAAGAAACTCACGGTTATCTTCAAAGTGAATACCGGCCAAAGAGACTAAAAAGAGAAACGCAAGAAAATATCAGACTGGTCATTCTTGTGAAATCTAAATGAAAAGACACAATAAAAGAACGAACCCAAGTAATTTCCGTTCTTGTTGGACAGTAGCCCCTCCATGTTTTCACTAACATACTTTTTGACCTGTTCCCTTCCCTCTTCCCTTCTGACTAAAACTTTGACCAACACCTGAGTGACGTGATTCGCAGAATCATGGGTTGACAGAGAAAGGAAGTCTTCAAACATATATGAAGCAAGTTCGGCTTGGTTTGGCTTGGACACTCGTCGGAGAAGGAAGGACATCATTCGGTTGCCAACGACTAATCAACAAAGATCAAAATGTTGATCAGCCGGAAGAACAAAAAAGGAACGAAGAAGACAAAAAAAGACGAACAGTCCCTGCAGAATTCTCCCCATCGAGATTTGTCAGTATGCTTGAATATATCATCGGCCACCTCCTCAGAACAGTCGTTATCCTCCAACGTCTTGATCGCACTCCTGATGGCTACCAATTCTGAAACAGGAAGTGGGCTCTTCAGGTCGTTGATGTGGTGATTTGAGTTGAGCTCAAGGTAGCCTTTCTGCTCAGGTGTCAGAGCCCTTATAGAGAGAGCTTCTTCAAGTTCCTCAGAGGAGCTGTTAAAAGGCATATGCATTCAAAGAAGATGTCAGCGGACGTTGGGAGGACGTGCGAAAGAAATGTGGGTTGAGGATGAGGAAAGCGCACCCCTTGACGCAGAGAGGACCATGGTGTTCTCCCGAAACAGCCTTCCCATCCAAGTCAGTGATGCAGGCCTCGGCATCGTCGGCGTTTGCAAAAATGACCTGTTGTTGTTTGCGCAGATAGGTGTACATGGAGTTTATAAAATGACGGATGGATGATCAGATTTTGGGCAACATAAGATCGAACGCGAACGGAAAGAAGGATAACAGTATCGAGCTGAAGACTGACTGAAGCTCGCTTGCCGTTAACTGCGGGATGAACCGCCTGAACCTCACCGTACTCTCCAAATAGATCGAGCATCTCACTCTTGTGTCTGACAGCCCAGTGATCGCCCACATGGACGACCATGATTCGATTCTTGGTCCTCTGGAACTCTTTGATGACATTGGTCTTTTTGAAACCAGTAAGTTCCCGCTCAAAGTTTCCGATCTCGGCTCTAGTCATTCTAGGTCCACCGAATATTTTCCTGGGGGTCCCATCTGCGTGATACGTAGGAGCGGGCGGCGGATCGTTTGGATCAATCTTGGGCAGACGCTCAGAGAGGGATTTGGCAAGCTGGGTGGTCTTATCGTTGAGCGCTTTGAGCGAACCGATGGCATCCTTCTCGGAAGCAAACATGACATACGCGTCGGTCAAGGTGCGAGGGAACCTGATCTGTTCGACTTGACCGTACGTTTTGAACGCGTCTTTGATGCCTTCTCCGCTGATCTTGAGTCCAAGGTTGGTCACCCGGAGACAGTTAGCCGGAAGTCGATAATTGACAGAGTTGGGAGTGAAACCATGCAAAACTTTGAAATGGTCTTCCATTTCTTGACGGGTCATTCTGGGTTTGTCTGATCCGTCGGCCGGGTTGGTGAAACCTGACATGCCAAAGCCTTCAGCGCCTGACTGAGCAATAGCCGCTGGAGATATGTACGTGGACGAAGCGACCGGCTTGGAGCTTGATTTGAATGGTTTCTTTGCCTGAGCTTTCGACATTGGAATCTTTTCTGCCGAAGAAGCCTTGGTCTTTGAAGCAGTGATAGGAAGAGAGTCCCTGGTGATGACCTTGGCGGTATATCCTCCGGACTTGGTCATCATCGGAGGTGGACCGCTTGAAGCCGATGATTTAGCAGCGGATCCCGATCTAGGAGCTGATTTGAACGTGTTAGACGGAGGAGCATTAGCAGGCTTCTTGCCAAAGACAAAAGGACTCGTTCTGGGTTTCGCTCGAGGAGGTGCCTGTTGTGAGGTGGACGAGCTGAAGAACCGGGTTGAGTTTGTCCCGACGGCAATCATATTCGCCCGAGCCACTGCCATAGGGATGGACATGATTGAGAACGGACTGATTAATCGATGGCGTCAAATGGATCAATGGATAATGGATGGATGGATGGAATATATCGAAAACCAGAAGGGAAAAAACAGATGGTGGTCAAGAGAGAACAAGGAAAAACGAGATGGAGTGAAATCTATCAGAATACGAATTCTTGCAAAAATTATCTAATGTGTTCTGTAGGTGTCTCAGAGACTCTTCAATCTGCTCACATGCAGTTGTTCTTGTTGTGCGTCTATCGTACATGTATTCTTAATTCATCTTGAATATTCGGCATGGACTCAACGATATATGTACCAGAGAACAAAGAACATATGGCTGAGAGATTATTATGGGATGGAATCGAGATAGAGATAATATTGATAGACACGAAAACAAACAAAGCACTACTTCACACACACTCTCAATCACACTAACGCACACACCCTCACACTCACAACATAGAAGAGAACATGGCGGGTAAGACAGAGGCCTATTCTACAACCGAGCTTCATCCGCTGAACATTCTAACCTACCCAATGACCCTCTTTCCACCTCGCCACCACATGCACATCTACCCTCACATCGACACAAACACACAGACAGGTACACGGAAAGTTTAGTGACCGTGAATTTGAATCTGCGCCTTGGCCTCTTTCTCAGTGAAGAGCTCAGACTCGACAAGGAACTGTCGGATCTTGAGTCGCTGATCTCCCTGGAGCTGGATGACCTGACCGGCCTCCTCATCTTCGACCACAGTTCCGTTGCAGGCAAATTCCTACGAGTTTGATCGTGTATATAAAGCATCGATCAAGACAAGATCAGTCACTCTTCTGATCTGGACAGAGAGAAACATAAAGATTAAAGAAAGCCTAACCTTCTTGAAAGCCTTGAGGATCTTTTTGGGGTCAAACTTCTTGTCAAGACCCTGCAAAGTGGTCAAGGTCTTTCGACCGTTTCGTTGTTGAATTCCTATCGATAGCGATGACAACAAAAAAGTGATAGTTTATTTAGTAAGCCAAGTATAATTCAAGTGAAAAAAAAAATGAAAAAAGTGCAAAGACAGAAAGAGATAAAAGAGAACTAACGAATGTGGACCTTGTTGCCACCTGGAGCGTCGTTGGTCACCTTTTCAGTCTCATCGTCGAAATCATCGTCGAAGGGATCTTGTAGGATGTGAATAGAGCGGATTAGTACAAAAGGTAGAAAAAGAAACCCAAACGAAGCGGCATGATGAGCTTGATTCTGTCATATCGACTGAAAGAAGCAAGAGAAAGACTCAAGGGCGACCTTACCTTTGCTAGTAAGGTTCAAAGGGGTTGAGACCTTGGGCGCACTGGGCGCTTTCTTGTCTGCCGTGGCCGCCTTTGCGGATTTTTTGATGGTGTCTGTTGATGTAAGGCGAGAAAAAGAGAAGGAAACTACGTGAATTACTATATCTCAAAAGAAGTATGAACACATCAAGCATGCAGAAAAGCACAAGGCAATGCCATGCCAAGAGGAAACTACTTGTAAATATGAGAAGGAAAACAACAGAAAGCTAAGGAAAACAGAAAAGAGGAGAAGGAAAAGACAAGAAAAGACAAGAAAAGAAAGAAAGAAAGGGCAGATAACCATAAAGAAGGTATAGAACACAAGGATCTAGGCAAAACAACAAACCCGAAGAAGACTAGATACTAAGACTTACCGTCCACTTTGCTGCTGGTGATGGGAGTGCTCATAAGAAACTGGAAAGATCGAGTGATGTATGTGGTGGGAAGAGAGAAGAGAATAAGACGGAGAAAAGAAAAGAATGAGTAGAGAAGAAAAAAATCTATTAGAAAATATTTTCAGATTTTCTAATCAAGCCACTAGAGAGAGGTCTACAAAAATTATAGTTTATGGAAAGACTACAAAGTTGTATTAGACGGTTTTGTAGTGAGGCGCTCAGAAACTTATAGAAACGTTTCAATACAAAACTCTCTAATGCATCTCGAAAAGCCATTAGAGAATTTTGTAATCTATTAAACCGAAGCCTCTCATTATTTTTTCGCCACCATCCCTTCCGATACTTCCAAAGGTATCAACACTCACACTCTTCTTAACGAGCTTCTTTGTTCTCTCCAAACAAACACAAAAAGAGTTCGTTGCCGGCCATTAGGTCCTCACTCTTTTCGTTATATCAGCCGACCCCCTTTACTAGGCTAGCGCTTAAATCAAAATCAGTCAAGTCGGCGCCACTAGACACCAATCGGTTGGAAAAGAAGGCCAAAGATATCCTTCGAAGTTTAAACAAGCCATCGAAACTTCTGTCGAAGCCCAATCAGGTCGTCGTCGATAACAGGTCCAGTTCTTTTCATCCTCGATCGGAAAGTAAAACACGTTCTTCGGCCGCTACCGGTCAGATCTCTGTTTCCAAAGCATCAACTCGTCCGTTCTCCGGCACGTCTAGCTCGATGGCTTACAACTTTCAAAGCGTCGGTTCCCTCACGGCGGATTCCGAACCGTCGGCGTTGCTTCAGTTTCCGTCGTCCAAGTATCTATTCAACGTGCCAGAAGGTACTCAGAGACTGACCAACCAGCTCAATATAGGTCTTCGAAATACAAAGGTCATCTTTCTTACCAGCCTTGCGATCGATGCCACAGGAGGTCTACCAGGTGTGTCCCTTGTTGATCTTACTTTTTCTGTTTAAACGTCTTGAGCGTAGTTAGCTGAGATTTTGTCTTTTTATTTTCCCCTTTTTATTATCGTTGTTGTTGTTGTGGCTGTTACTTTTGCCGTTGCTATTGTGATCGTTATCATCCTTCGTTTACACCAGGTATGCTTTTCACCGTGGTGGAAAGAGGAGTGAAAGATATCACTCTAGTTGGTCCACGGAACTTGACATATTACGTAGCCAGTATGAGAGGATTCTTCAATCGGTTGGCCTTTTCTTTTTCGCTTGGTATACCACAAATTCAATCAAAGCTGACTCTTTTGGATTGCTTTGCAGACCGGATCTCAAGCTAACTATCATTGAGACTTCGATCACCGCGCCGTCTTCCCATCGATCTCCAATCTACCAGGATGACCTGATCTCTGCATATGCTATTCCGGTGAATGTATCCAGTATGGCGCCTTCTTCTCCGCCGACGTCGCCAGCGACGAGCGCTAGTTCTGATGACGAAGCTTCATCCCCACCACCGCTTGATCTGTCTACGTCCGCCTCTGATATCGACACCGCTTCGACCGCACCTTGGTCGGACAATCTCAAACAAAGCCTCAACTCGGACTGGCAACATTTTGTGCCTAACTTTGCCGAAGAATTTGTACCCATCGAGCCCTTCGTTCCACCTTCCTCTGCCCGATCAAAGCGCAAACGGTCTTCTTCTCAGTCTTCTACAGAGTCGAAAAGCAAAGAAGTTGTTATCGACCCTGCACGAAAACACAAGGAATGTTGGCCAAAATTGAAGCATCTGTCCGACCCGTTCTCTCCAGTCGGGCTCTTGTACACCTACGCCGTCCAAAAGAATATAATCAATCGAATGTTTCCTATGAACACCATTCCCGGCCCTCCCTCAGAGGATCAGTTGGCGCCATCATTTGCTCGAAAAGCGTTAGAACCTACGCTGTTTTACCAAAAGCTGCCTCCTATTGAGAGTCACGGGACTCGTGTGAGCTATGTAATCTTGGGACCGAGCAAGAGAGGAAAGTTCGATGTGAAGAAAGCAGATTCATTGGGAGTTCCAATCCCCAAGCGAGCTGTGTTGATCAAAGAAGGTCAGGTCGAGGTGGATGGAAGGAGAGTGACGAGCGATCAGTGTCTTGGCCCTGATATCAGGAGTAGCGTGCGTCTTTCGTCTTGTTTGACTCGTCTTTCCCTTGTCTCTTACCTGCTCTTTCTTTTGCATGTCGTTTACCCTCTCTGTTTCTTTATGTTTCTGTTTCTCAATAATCGTAAAATTTATCCTACAGGCTACGTTGGTTATCGACTGTCCGTCAGAGGAATACATTGATGGCCTGGTAGACAACTTGTTCTGGATGAGGTATCAATCGCCTCATCCAGATGACGGAATCTGGCCGGTTCATGTGATTTGGCATAGAGAGGGTACCTGGTCAGAGAACGCGAAATATCAGGAGTGGATGAAGAAGTTTGGCCCACATGTTCATGTACGTCGTCTTTCCCTTCACGTCTTTATTCGTTCTTTATTGTCTTCTTCTTCCTCTCCTCTTCCTCGATTGACTGAGCTGACCCGAACGACCCATCTTCCTTTATAGCATGTTACAGGAGATCCCTCTATTGTCGGTAACCACCTCAACTTTTATTCGGCAGCTACTTCGTCAGCAGCGCTTTCCTTGCTCGACCCGCAAATCTACAAGAGACAGGTATCGGCTTCCAGGAAGAAATGGCCGCCTTGTTCGTGTCTTCTCCTTTTTTGTCTCCGTGTTGTCTCCTCTTGATGTGGCTTGTCTCGACCGAGCATCACTGATCGTGTGTTCAGGGCATATTTCATTCTCTCTCTCTTCCGCTTGTTTCAAAAGTGCCCCGTAACCATCATCCGATGATCCCTGGTCAAACAATCTCGATCACCCCCCGAGAACCACCTGGTCGGATGGCTCTTCCTTCGGCTGAAGCAGAAAGGCTTAATGGGCTCACTCCTGAACGACTCGAAATCAGAGTAGGAAAGGAAAACCCCGAATTCATCAAAGAGGTTCAACAAGCGAAGGAAGAAATTTGGATAGAGACTATCGGAAGGGATGGAAATGGAGAGGAAAACTCAAAGAGCAAGAAAGGAAACGCGACCAAAGAGAACAAACCGGGAGACGATGTAGTGATCTCACCCTTAGGAACAGGAAGCAGTATGCCTTCAAAGTATCGAAACGGTATGTTCTCTCTTATCTCTTCTCTTCGTGTTCATTTCTTGCTAGTCTTTGATCATTTTCTTGTTGTGCGAACCGTAGTGAGTTCCACCCATATCCATATTCCCAACTATGGTGGCATCCTTCTCGATACTGGTGAAGGCACGCTTGGTCAGCTTTCGCGTCTTTTTGGGGACGAATTCGTTCCCGATGAGAACAGCGACATCGAAGAAACGTCTCCTTCCTCTCCTGCTCGTGAAAGACCCTCAAAAACCGACCGATGCGAAGAGGAGATAGAAGACGAGAATGCGGATTTACCAAAGATCGTGAAGGTGATGAAAGATTTGAGAATGATCTTTATCAGCCATCTACACGCCGATCATCATCTTGGCTTAGCTAGATTACTGAGGTTCCGAACTCAGGTGGGTCTTTATATGTTTTTCCTTTCTTTTCTTTTCTTCCGGGTGTAAAACAATGGGATGGGCGAGCACGGCTGATAGGACGTTTGGGAACTCTGAAATAGATACATCCTCAACCGCCGCCATTGTTCATCGTTTGTCCGGATAGAATCCAGTCCCAATTGAAGGAACTTCAATTCTTTGAAGAACTTGGGCTTCAGAATGTGAAGTTTATCGACAACCGAAAAATTTACATGTGGAATGAGCCGTGAGTCTTTTTTCTCTTTCTTTTTTCTTTTTAGCCAGTAATTGGATCGGCAAGAACAATTATCAATTGTTTTGTTGTTTCTGATTCTTCTTGCTTCATCATGAATCACTCGACTATAGGCGACGTGATCAAAGTTCTATTCCGGGAATGGTTGAACTTGAAGAAGCTCTTGGCTTGAAGAAAATCAATACCGTTAAGGTTGATCATGCAGGCACGAACTGCTATGGCATTGTCATCACTCATCGAGACGGATGGAAAATAGTGTTCGTCCTATTATCGTCCTTTTTTTTTCCTTTTGACTCTTTCCTCGACTCTTGATCGCTTAGAAGAGAGATGTTGTTCTTCCTTTGTCGTCGTTGTTGGAGGACACAGTTACTCGGGTGACACAAAACCTTGTCGGGATCTAGCCCTGGCCGGCCAAGATGCCACCTTACTCATTCATGAAGCTACTATATGCGATGACGAACCTGGCGAGGTCGAGCGAATCGTAAAAGCTAGAAAGTTTGCGGGGGAGAACGGTTTGCCAGTACCGAATGAAAAGATTTGGGCGGAGGTGGCAAAGTCCAAGGGTCATAGTACCTTTGCACAGGCGATCAACATTGGAAGACAGTAGGTTCCCCTCGTTCTTTTCTCGGTATTTCTCTTCTGATTTCTTGTTGGCATGTTCATAGAACTGACTGATCGACATCCATTTGATTGTTGCTTGAACAGGATGAGGGCGCAGAACATTCTGCTCACTCATTTCTCCCAACGATACCCCAAAGATATCAAGTACGTCCTCCTCATCATTCAGACCTAATTCAAATTTCTGACCGCTGTTTCTTGACTATACATGTTGAAACTACAATGATGATCATTTGATGTCGAAGGTTGACCCTGCCGCCTTCTCGAGAGGGTACATCAGCTAAAGAAGAAACGTTCCACAAATCTCAAAACATCGGGCTCGCGTTGGATATGATCTCGATCCCTATTGGGTCGATGTGGAAACTTAGTCATTACAAGTTTGTCCTTTTCTTCTCTGTTCTCTTTGTCGTTGGTTTCATACACTCTAAAGCTGTCGGTACTGATCTCGCGTGCTTTTAACTGTTTTCTCGTGACAATGACGATGACAATAGCAAAGCGGTTTCGGCGTTATACGCAGATGTCGAAGTTGGTGTTGAAGAATCTATCAAGGCCGTCGAGCAAGACGAGTCCAAGCCTTCCAACAAAAAAGACAAGAAGGACAAGAAGGACAAGCAGGCCGCTGCCAAAACTGAAAATGGCGATAACGCTGAAAGCGGAGGGAAGAAAAAGAGGCGAGAGGCAAGACAAAAGTCGGCAAAGGAGATCATGAAGGAAGCCGAGGTTGAGGAGGTTGCTAGAGCTGCAAAAGAGGCAACGGATTTGGTCGAAAAAGAGAACAATTTATGAGAATGTTTTTTTTTTTTTTTGAACAACGACGGTTGCGCCAGTGAAATCGTTTCTCATGTTTACTTTGACTCTTGTTCTCGTCATACCATGGAACGAGAAGAGGCAACGATTGTTTTATGCACACGTACAACACAAAACATTAAAGCTCAAAGTCTTGAATCATTCATGGCATTCCCTTTCTGATCTTACCCAATAGAGAATCCATTTTGTCACCCATCCGAGGCTGCCGCTGCTTGCCCTTTGCGTCCGGCGCCGGTCGGCTCGCTCTCCTCCTATCTTCTCTCGTTTGCGCCTGTCCAACAGTGGCAACCGATGGCAATACCGGCTTTGAAGGAAACGAATCTGAAGACATCTGTTGAGGGCGACGGGTGTTGGGAATGTACCCGCCCCTCTGGCGTGACGATGACGATGACGAAGAGGATAGCGGTAGGATGATATCGGGTGTAGAGAATCCAAGTGGAGGCGGGACGTCTTTCGATATGTTTGATGTTGCTTGAGTGTCATCTTCTTCTTCGTCTGAGACAGGAGCAGCGTCAAACTCGGTCTCCTCCTCGCCTTCATCAGGAACCATATCGTCAGGGTTGCTATCAGCAGATTGTTCCCCACGAGTAGACCGTCGGTTGAGCCGCTCGGATTGAAGGCCATCCTGTTTGAGTGCCTTTGCATATAGTCGCTTAGTCTTTGCATTCGCGATCAAATTTGCTTTAATTTTCTGGGCTGTATAGTTGATAGAATAATCACGACATAGTTGTTTGTATACCCATCAGTTGAAACGAGATGTACAAGAAGCAAAGAGAAGAAAGAGTGAGCCCGACAAAGGACAAACCTTTGCCAAGATATGCATCCTTCGGAGCGTGTTTGGGACCGACTTGGAACCCGCGTTTCTTGGGTGGTTGGTTCTGAGTTTGAGATCTGGATGAATAGCCTGCGTCTGGCTTTCCTTTTCCTTTCCCTTTCCTGGAAGCGGCTGATGATGATGATGAAGGAGGAGCCATGGCAATTCGATACTCTCGATAACAGGAGTAATGGTAGTGGTGGGTGGTGTCGTGCAGAACAGATTTTTTTGTAGTCAGTCGTCAGAAAATGTAGTAAGAAAATCTACAGTTTTCCTATTTGATCTTTAAGGTCACTCATCAATCATTATTTAACCGTCGACCATCCATTCGTCTGTAAAGTCTCAAACGATGGCTCAGGTTGAATCTCAATCAGGATCTGCTTCGACCAATACATACAAGAAACCTGGAATGACACTATCGCACCCACCACCGTTGTTTGCAGCTGGCTCATCCCGATCACGAATGGATGGTCCCTCAAGAGAGGTCTTCGCGCTTATAGGGGACAGCGCACCAAGCATACAGGCTTCCAACATTGGTCCCATCAAATCCAATTTGAAGGAAAAATCAAAAGCTCGAAAGAAAGCTGCCAGATGGTCAGTCTGAGAAGGAAAAGCTGCTTTGCCAATTTGTTTCTTGAATGCCTTTTCGGTGTCTATCAGGTTGTCCCAGTGGACGCGTGTACATACGTTCGCGTTTCTCACTCTCTCCGATGTTCGTTTGTGTATGATGATCTGCTGCCGTGGGCACTACAGGGAATGGAAAACCTTCACGCCCACTAAACGAGAAGAAGACGGACTGTCCTTATCCCATTGGGTCAAATCCACCGACGAGAGCTCAGCGGAAAGTAAGTCTTTCCATCCAAAGCGACGTAGTATCTACACTGTTGTATTCTGAGAAGTTCTTTTGATTGACGGCCTCAAAATCCCACTCATATCTTGAACATCATGATCCGATGGTGAACACAAAAGACGCGTTCGCAAAGTATAACACAACTACTCCCGTTATGGATTTCTCCCAAGCTGAATACGACGATCATCTTAGAGGTACGCGCTTTGGCCTGCATCATTGGCTTTCTTGTCCTTATATACAACCTAACGTCAATCGATTACTCCTTTTCTTCATGCTTTTGTCGTGCCGATAGACGATAACTGGTCACATTCAGAAACACTGTATCTGTTTGCACTCCTTCGAACCTACGACCTCCGGTTCGTCATCGTAGCTGACCGGTACGCATATCCGGGTGAAGCCGACGAGTACATCAACTTGCCCGGAGGAGGAAAGAAACAAAGCATCGAAGATATCAAGAGTCGATACTACTCCATCTGTAGGAGATTGGTTCGAAGTCGACCTACAGGAGATGAAAACGGAAAACTCATGTTCTTGCAGAGTTATGCTTTCGACAAAGGTTTGTTCTCAAGGATATTTTCGAGATAAAACGGAGAAGGAGGTTTTTCTTTTTTTTTTAATCCTTACTTTCCTAATGATTTTCTCACCCAATTTTTCCCCTATTTGCGAATAGAACGAGAAGTAGCAAGAAAGACATACGCCAACTCACTCTTCCAGTTATCTGCCAAACAGATCGCTGAGGAAGAGGCTCTTTACCTGGAATGTAAACGAATGGAACAACAAGAGCGAAAGTTTAAATCCGAGCGAGACGATCTGATGAGAATGCTCGGAGGATTCGAAAGTGGCCTTGTTGGCTTACCTGGTAGATCAGGCGAATCAGGTGCCGGTGGTGATAAAGTGAGTGTTTCGTCGCTCTCTGATCACTTTCAATCCTTGTGCGTACAGAGGGATGTTGTTGACATCAATCGAACCGCTATAAACAGAAACGAAAGGACGTTTTGGGCTTGGATGGGCCGACCGTCGCTTCGACCTCTTCAGCCGCTAACAAGAAAGCCGATAAACTTGCTAAAGCAGGTTTGTATTTCTCTTGAGTTGCGCTCTGTTTTTAGTCGATTCTTTGCTCCAAGTTGATTCGTTCATCTCTTTTGAATGCGAAACAACAGATCTACTGCATTGTATTTATCGAGTACCCCCACCGATTCCGGGAACGAATTCTCCTGGTCCGACCGGTCCTGGTTCCAAATCCGGTCACACATCCAACCCAACTGGTCATCAACCTGTCTATCTTCGTTCTACCCGACTTCCTCTCCCCGCCAAACCAAATCTTGCAGAGCCTGTGTTTGCTCTTTTAAACGATTTGAGACCGCCTGTTCCATTACCTGGTAAATTGACGATGCCGACTAGGGGTAGTCAGGAAAAGATGGATGGATTGATGGCAGCAGCAATGGGATTGGTAGAGATGAAACGAGCCGTTGACAAGGTCGAAGAGGAGGTCAGAATGTTAAATGCCAAACTGGAGGAAAAGAGGAAAGCGAAAGAAGGAAATCCCATTGTGGCTAAAGAAGAGGTTATCGGCGTCAACAGCGGTGGACAGGATACTCCGATGGATGGGGTCGAGATGGAAAACTCAACACCGGCCTGATCAATTCATTCTTCTTTTTTTTTCCTCCTTCCAATTGTAAGATCCCTTCCTATCGGCCCATCTCAATCCCAACCTACTTCATCTAGACGTCCCTTCCATTCTTCTGTTATCGTTAGATGGAAACTCTCTGTTTGTATACTCTCTGTAAATGGCCCGCGCGATATATTTCTCACACAATATCAACTTGAAGGATAGTCATATATATGTTTCTTTTGAAATCAAGATCGTCAATCTTTGAGGGTTACAGAAGAAACTGAATTGGAAGAGTCATCGATGGAAACCATTGGGAAATGGACAGAAAGAAAGAGAAAAGAATGCATACCAGAAAACTCGTTGAGTGAAGAAGCGCAAGGAAGGAGAAAGGAGAAAGGGCAATGAGGTCATGTATTTAGAAGTTGGACAAGTCTGTTTTCAAAAAGAAAATGAAGGGAAAGATATAAAAGTGAAATTGGTAGCAAGACATGTGAAGTATGATACATAACGTGTAGGAAATGTGAAAAGCATAATGAGAAAAGCATGGTAAGAAAAGGTTCGTATCGTAAGTATTCAATTTTGTTTGAGTCTCAGCGAGAAAGAGAATAGAAAGGAAAGGAACGATGAAACGAATTTCATGACTCTATCATCGTCGTTGCTGGCTTATCCTTCTCCTTGACTTTAGAGCCCACTTCTATGTCTGCGTGGCTATTCAACGTCGATAACACGTATTGACCAGCTCTTAACGGAACAAGGACTGGCCAACCGAACCCCCATTTGACAGACGTCCCGACTATGCCTGCTGCAGTTCCTAACAATGCCCTCCCTGATTCTAGTCTAGATCCGAATCCGGATCCTGGTTCTGATCCGTCGTTCGAGTGTGAAGAACAGCCGATCGTCTGTACGGAATCTGGAGAAAGTGATCGAAAACGAGCCCCCTCCGAGGGGTCAACCTTTCTGGGAAAGAGAGAGGGAATCGAAAAGGAGGTTTGTTGTACAAATGATGCAAGCCTTGTAGGAAGTAGCGAGATCGGAACTTTAACAAAGAACCGTTGAGAATTCAGTAGGCTAGCGAACGGATTGGGAAGTTCGATTGAATTTGTGGTGATTGCTCTGGAGAGCTGAGGCCGTTGAGGAGTTGAAGGTCTAGTGGGCGTGGTGAGGGCTCGAGATTGAAGATTCGGTCTCGATGATGTAGGGAACACATCGACTAATTTGATAGGCACAGGAGATGCAATCAAGGGTGTCGATGTAACTTTGGGCTGATGCGGTTGCTCTGATACGACTGCCGCATCCTGTTCAACAGGTTGAAGATGAGATTCAGAGGCTGAAGGATCGATTTTGGCTTTCAATGCAACAAGCGAATGTTTTGATGTTTCATCCTTAATTTCCTGATTCAAATCGAGAATGGGATTCGTGGAGATCGAGGATGTAGCTGAAGGAAGAGAAGCAGAAGATTTTTTGTCGTTCTGGCCCTGCTCTACTCTAGGCGAACATTTATGATCGTCCTTTTTAGGGAGCAGCGCTGGCTTTGGCTGTTCTGCATACTGAGAAGCTTGAGTATTAGGGTGAGGGGATAAGTTGTTCGAAGACTCTTTCGTAAAGGATTCGAGAGATTTGGGTTCTCTCTGTTTGGTCCAAGTGCTGCTGACTCCTGCAAGAGAATCATCTCGGTGTTCTTCACCTTGACAAAGAAAAAAGAAACAACACGAATTGTTCATCATCAATGTTTTGACAAAGAGTCAAGAATACAGTCATATTGGGAGAAAGAAAAGGGACAGATACATAAAAACACCTACTGTTGTCGGCTGGATTTTTATCCACGTTTGTAATTCGAGTTTCGTACAACTCTGGCTCTCCAGTCTGATCTTTGATCAAGACTCTCTTAGGGTCCAGCACTTGCCTCAAAGTCTGTTCCGCCATCGACGCGAAAGCTCCTTCTGAAACAGCACTACTTTCTCTCTCTGGAGATGGGTTCGTTAACACAGACTCCGTGGTTTTTGAAGCAAGAACGTCGTCGATAGTGGTGGGAGGAACATCAGGAGGAAGGATAGTAGCGTCTGGAGACTCGGACAAAGAAGAAAGGACATGATCGGGTCGACCACCGCTCAAGTTCTTGTCTAGATTTTGCTTTTCCCCAACGAGCCTGGCCTCTTCTTTTTGTTTGAAGAGACCACGATCGTTGGAAACGGTGGAAGGGTTCTCGTTGGAAGGATAATTAGCAAATTTGCCGGAGGAAGTTATCGATCTAATCCCATTGTCGTTTCGAGTAGACAATAATTCTGCTTGGATCACCTCTGGAAGTCCAAAAGCTTCTTTAGGTAATCTATTAACGGAAACTAATGTAGGTTTGGGTTCGTCAAGTGTAGGTATCGTTGTCGAGTTAGAAACACGGGCTGGGGACGTTGAATTTGACAGTTCTATGTACCCAAACAATGTAAATGAACATGTTGAGATTCAGCATGGGCCTTTGTTACTCAGCTTCTTACTTCAAGCTGGAATATATAAGAAAGGCTAGGACGCCGAGGAACAAGAAACAAATATACCTGGCATAGTTCCCAAACCCTGATAGTCATCTCTAGCTTCAGACATAGGATCGCTCTTCTTGTTCTTGATATCTTTCCGTCCCCCAACCTGGTCAAGCTCGCCAATCTGGTTCTTATTCGAAGCTCGACTTGGCATTAGTTGTCCCGCCGTGAACCCTTTCAAGATCTCACGCACATAATCGGTATCAATGCCCTTCCCCTTCTCGCCATTCTCGTCATTGCCTTTATCGCCGCCGATGTTGACAGCGACAGAAGATTCCGCCATGACATTCAAGGATTCTTCGGATATATATGACAACCTAGGAGATGAAATTGTACTCAGTCGATCGGTTGTCGTAGGCGTGACCGAAAAGTCATCATCTTTACCAATCCCTGCTTCCTCTTGAGCTTGCTCCAATCGTTCGGCTGTATGGACATGCTTGGAATAAAATCCAGGATCAGATAGATTTGAGGGACGATCACCTCTGGTGGCATCTTTATGATTAGAGTTGATGTTGGAGCTAGCGCTAGGAACCTCACTCTCACACGACCCAGCCTCGGTTGATGGCGTTTCCAATTTATTCATCGATACGCCCGCTTCTGAAACTTCATCAAGGACTGCGTGCTCGGATTGATTCTCTGATGCGCTCTTCTCCGCCTCGAAGCCTTTTGCGATAGATTCGGTTTCGACAGGTGACGAAGATTGAGCCATCACTCGACCCAGGTTGAGTGTATCCATCAGCTTATTCGTCAATGGAATCGGAATCTTACCCGGTGTTGTCGAGGGCAGCGGAGACGAAGGAAGAGTAGAAGTTTGAGCAGGCTCGCGTAAAGGAGAGCCTAATGCGTCCTTCACACCCCTGCTCGAAAAACTCTCTTCTCCAAATCCGACTGGTGAATTTTGAGAGCGAGGAGATTCAGGCGTAAGAATCATAGAGTCTACACCCGAGCTCCATCCTGTCTGGCTTCTCAAGTCCGGAGAGTTCAGACTCTCTGCTTTAGCGCTCAGAGAGACTTCTCTGGGTCTCATCATGTCGCCCGTTAGTCTTCGTCGTCTGGTGGCAGAAGGAGATCGACTGACCCTCCCTCCGCCTTCTACTTCTCGTTCTAGTACCCCTCCAAGGATACTCTCGGCTTGACTACTCGATCTTTTCAGATTTGAACTGGTTCGCTCCTCGTTGGTCGAGGTGGTATGGGCAGACCTGTTTGATCGTTCTCGTTGAATTGTCTGGAGCAAATCAAAAGCTGTTGAAGGAGACGAAGAAAGTGAGACAGCAGTAGCAGATGAGGTTGATGGTTGAACAATCTCTGGAGGTGGCGGTGTTGAGAACGGATCTTCCAACAAGAACGAAGGCGCTTGAGATACTCGGGAAGAAGAAGAAGAAGAACTAGCAATCGGGGAGTTTGTCTTGGCTACTTGCGGTTGAAATCTTTGTTGATCGGGAGTGACCATATAGGAACTGATTGCGCGAGCTCGAACGGGAGAGGTCGCCGTGTTCAGCTGAGGACGTGGAGGATTTGAAAAGACCCTGATCCGCCGAGGGATCTTGGAAGGTGACGAGGAGGTTGAAGAGGACGTGGGTGGGGGTATATGCATAGGTGTATGCACGGGTGAAACGACCCGGCGGGATGAAGCCGAAGGAAGTTCAGTGCGATCTAGTTGAGGCAGGCTTGGGTTTGGGGACTGCCCAGGCGGTGTAACCGATCTAGACAGCTGTGGAGGGAGCGCCTCAGGGGTGAGAGGCGTCCTGGACGTTCTTTGTGGTTGATGTGATGATCGATGAAGACTCCTACAGAGAGAAAGAATCATATCGTGAGAAAAATCAAGAGAAGTTCGAGGACAGATTCAAGCTTGTAGCCGATCAACCTATCTACACAAAAGACTCGCTCACCTTGCTTCTTTCTTACTCTTCAGAGAGCCAAAGCTTATTGATTGACTCAAGCCTATCTTTGAGCCACCAGAAGGAGACCCAGGTGAAACCTCTCCCTGCCTTGCATAGTTTCTCCTGATCTTCTCAGATTCTCGACCATTTCCTGAGCTACCTGAAAAGATCCTGCTCAGACTCAACCGTCTATTCTTTCTCTCACTCGAAGAGGATCCAGCAGAAGGAGAGGTAAGTGTACCGTCCGCATGACCGATAGCTGACGGCGAGACCGAAGCATTGGATGCTGACCGCTTGAGCTTGTTGATCGACGAGGTGGACGATGTTCTGATTCGATTTGTAAGCGATGCTGTACGCTCTCTGATTGATTGTGGCCGTTGAGGAGAGTTGACTGTTTGATCGTCTAATGACCCTGACACGTTGGATACCAATGAGAAAGGAATTCCAGAGGGAGAAGACTCGATCACCGATTTAGAAGATGGTGACTTTTGACGAAACAAAGCCATAATAGCTCAATCTGACCTGAACTATATGAAGATAAGAGATAGAGAAACCCAGGTAATCGAGAGATTAGATGGACAATAAGAAGGTGATGTATCCAGGGATGTCAATGATGATGACGATGATCCGTCAGGATGGAATAAGAAGATTTATTAGGACTAGATGTATTCTGATGGTCTAATAAAAATGATGTGTCTGTCATAATAGAATTCGTATTATTGACTACAATGTTTGGGTTATAACCTTCTCTTTCCGCTCTTCTTCTTCTTCCTCTGTTTCTTGTTTCTACTCTCTATTTCTACATGTTAATTATGTTGGTGTGAGATCTGGACAAGAACTGTTCTGTAGTTATGTAGGTTTGATTCATCATTAAGAAAAACTATCCTTCGTTAGATGATACCAAGGGAAAAAGCTAATTTGGCAAGGGACCCAAAAGATTTAAATTCAACTTGTCTTTCCTTCAAGACCACATGTAGAAGCTCATTTTAGATTGTAGAACATGATTATCATGAGATACACTGGCAAAGGATCATATGAGATGACTCGGTTGGATCCATGTTCAGAGAGTGTATTTCGTATAAATACTGCAAACCCGACTTACGGTGTTCAGTCTACTGCTTTACACAACCCTAATTCAACTACCATCTGAGATGAAACGTCAATTTATTAGTCAAAGTGAAGCATGTCTTGATTCAAAAGGCCACTATTTTAAAATGTGTGAATCATCTCTTCTCTTGAATGTCATCTGAAGCCCAAGTAGTGAACTTGAGAACGATCTGTTTTGATATCTTATTGTATAGACTACTACCAAGACCACAGCTGCTCATACCAAACCGACATCAACGTCTCTTTGATTATCCTAGCCACTTCAGCTCAAATCTTACCAGCCTTACTTAGTGACTTCTTCTCTATCTATGGTCCCTTCTTTTTCGTCTTCGACAACACCACTATTTCTTATGAAGACTCTTGGCGTACGATCGAATCTACACCATATCGCGCTGTTATCCTTTACCCGTGCTTCTCTCCCTTCGGCTCTTTCTCCTCTACACAATAGTTTCGGGTGTAACACTTCCATTAAATCAAACCTTAATATCTACATGCATAACATCAAACGCTGTGGCTGCTTCTTTCAGACATCTTCCAGTGATGGACCTTGACCCAGACCTAAGGAAGGGGTAAGGGTGGTGTAATCTAATCTAATCCATAAATGCATAGTCCACGTGACTTATGTCGGAGCTTCAAACTTTTATGTATGTAATGTAACGACCGGTCACGGTGCACAGCTTTCATTCTGCTGGAAAAGTTTTGTGTTGAAGTTTAGCTCGTCGTGCTTTTCTCCTCTTTTCCACTTTCAAGTCACCTTTCATCAAGCAAAAATGGTGAGCATCCTTCTGAGCTTCATACCTTGGTGTTATCTAGAGGACCAAATGTCTAACATTGTTCTTTTGTCTGCAGGCTCGAGGACCTAAGAAACATCGTTAGTATTGGATCATCAAAAGAGAGGAGTCCACCCCTCTTTCCGCAGCCAGTCGATTCTTTTTGTACTTTTTTTTCCTTCTTGCCTCTTTGCAAAAAGAGAAGAGAAGAAGAAAAACGTCAAGAGAGTTGGCTTTGAGTACACCTTGTTGTACCGGCATCAGTCGGATTGGTAGTGAGAGTGTTTAGACTCTTTTCTGACGACTTCCTTCCACTCTATTTCAATGCAGTCAAGCGACTTGCGGCTCCTTCCAGTTGGCTTTTGGACAAGCTCTCTGGAACTTATGTAAGTTTCCTTGTTCTCACAGTGTACAGTGTATTTTGACTGGCCACTCAAGGCTGATTACGCTCTCCTCTTCTTTAGGCCCCCCGACCTTCCCCCGGTCCCCACAAGCTCCGAGAGTGTCTCCCCATGTCCATCTTCCTCCGAAACAGGCTTAAGCTTGCTCTTACCGGACGAGAGGTCACTGCTATTGTCAAGCAGCGATTGATCAAGGTTGACGGAAAGGTATGACCAGTTTCGACTGTCGTCTCTAGATATCGATCATTGCTCAACATTTCTTTCCCTCTTAGGTCCGAACCGACGACACCTACCCCCTTGGATTCATGGACGTTGTCACCATCGAGAAGTCCGGAGAGCACTTCCGAATCTTGTACGACGTCAAGGGACGATTCACCATTCACCGAATCTCTGAGGAGGAGTCTGGTTACAAGCTCCTTAAGGTCCGAAAGGTCCAGCTCGGAGCCAAGGGAGTTCCCTTCGTCGTCACCCATGACGGACGAACCATCCGATACCCCGACCCTGCCATCAAGGTCAACGACACCATCAAGTTCGACTTTGAGCAGAACAAGATCGTCGACCACGTCAAGTTCGAGGCCGGAAACGTCGTCATGGTCACCGGTGGACACAACAACGGTCGAACCGGTGTCATCGTCTCCAAGCAGAAGCACGAGGGTGGTTTCGACATTGTTCACGTCAAGGACATCCTTGACCGAACCTTCTCTACCCGATTGTCTAACATCTTCGTTATCGGATCTGGTTCCAAGCCCGCTGTTTCCCTCCCCAAGGGTAAGGGTACCAAGCTCACCATCTCTGAGGAGCGAGACCAGCGACGAAAGGCCAAGGCCGAGTAAATCATTAGATTTATATCCAATGCATTTTACTTTTTGACCAATAAATTTTACAACATGAAAGAAAAAGCCAAAACGGATTGAAACAGTAAATTTAATTTAGGGAAAGCACATAAACTTCAACCTACCCTTCCAGCTAGTAGTTTCATCAAAACAGAATCCAACCTTTGCAGTAAATGTCAACGTGTGCTTAAAAAGATAGATATCGGTTCGAAAAGAACTATTCTATTAGAAAGAAGGAAATAAACGCTAGATACAATGGGAGTGTCTAGATTCCTCTTTTCCTTTTCCGTCAACGGATGTTAGGGTTAACACGTGAGAAATACTTCTCGCTAAGGGACTCGACTCTCGAATTACATTTAATTAAAGCACTTTGATATCATACATGGCATTGGTTCTTATATATAAAATAGAAATAAATCAAACAACATCCAGGCACATATAAAAGAATGAATAACAGGTCACCTAGCGTTCCAGAAAAACATAACTTATCCCACTATATCTTACAGATTGCATTAACAGAAATTTCTCAAAAAAACCGTTACTTCGAAGCAAGCAGAAATTCTCCAAAAGAGCAAGAGAGAAAGAAAAGGGAGTAAAAGAACGAAGAAAGGAAAAGTAAGAATAAATAAAAACAGATCAATCAACAGTCGGTCGATTACTAGAGCCAATCTGTTGGGTCAACTCGAGAGCTGTCTCTGCTGCAAAGTATAGACGTTCAGTCTCCGTTCTTGGAGTCCACGCTTTCTGAGACCGAAGAATCATCGCCTATCGATGGACAAAAGGCATGTCGATTTTAGGATAGGTGTGAGCAAAAGAAAAAAAAGAAGATGATAGTGGAAGAAGAACAGGAGGGGGAGGATGGGATAGCAAGGTACACACCTGTTGGGCACCCAGGTTTCGCTGATCCCGATCAAACAACGAGACAGATTCTTCGACTAAACCTTCCAACATGGAATCCACGTCCATCAGGATCGCTCTCAGCACCACTAAGCATTCCCTGGCCAAGCCGTCTCTTCTCTCTTTTTTCGCGCTCATGTATTCGCCTCTGGGAAGATTATCGATCTGGTCAATAAATCCTTCGGCTACAGACCGGATGATCATCCGAGTTTCTTGCATCAACCGCTGGGCTCGCCTATAGTTTCGTCTACTGACAAAGAGAAGAGCTCGATCGATCGTGTCAGATGCCATCAGTTCCATCCGACGACGACTGATGATCGGTTCGGAAGGTGGAGAGTGGTGCGCCTCGGTTGACGGGAGTAATGTTATGAGAAGAAGGAGCGGATGAGCCAGTCTTGAACAAGCTTTCGAGCAGTACGGACTAAATTGATAGCAAAAGAAAAAGAAAAAAGAAGGAATGAAGATACAATAAATCAAATTAGTGTTTCTTTGCGTCACTCAGGACCTCTGTTCTGATATTCTTCAAGACGGATCACTTACTCGTAAAATGAACAGTCGAGCTCTAGTACTGGGACTTCGTCAATCGTCACACAAGACTTAGAGGCTGAATTACCTGATCTCTGTATGCTCTTTCCTCCCATTAAACTCGGTGGATTTGGCTCTCCTAACTCACTCTTCCCATCTCCGTTGGGAGTAAGGTCATCCAACTCGAGTTCGATCAAGAATTCTCTTCGTTCTCCATGGCAAAGTTCTCGAAGTTCGATATCGACGTGTTTCCCATCAGGCGGGATATGCGAATCGACACCGGAGACTTTACGGACGCTAAAGTCATTCTCAGCTGTCGAGATGTGGAGCTTCATTCGTGTCAAGGCGATACTCATCATACCACCAATGACACCCGCCAAGGAGATTTGGAGGTCGTACCTGTCAAGAAGATTTAATATATATAAAAACGATCATCAGCTGTCTCATCAAGAAGCATGAGAAAAGACGCGTAATGAAAAGGGTTTTTTTCTTTAAAAACCTCACCAATCATCGACAAAGGTGTACGTTCCGTGTGTATAATTCGAGATCAATTGGAGAGGCGAAGGATCATGGGATTTCCCGTATCCAATCGAATGGATAGGTACACTGCCACAGAAGAAAGTAAGAGAAAGGGCAATCTGTTAACCCTAGTAAGGCAAGAACCCGCATTGACGAAGGAGATAGAGAGAGGGAATGGAAAAATCCTTACTCGGCAGCTTCCGCTCGGGCGAGAACTAAATCCATCTGACTTCTATTGACGCTATCGATTGAGTCGCAGACCAACGCGATTCCAGTCAATGGATTCCTTGTCTTTCGCTGCATCACCACGTCCAGAGCTATCATGCCACAGCAGAGCATCAACATGTCAGATTCCGCCTATATGCGTTCAAAGGAACAACAACTCGCGGCCATGGAAGGGGAAGGAAGATAGACGAAAACGTACCGACGTTGACAGCTGAAACGACATCCGACTTTTCTTCCCTATGTAGTGGCACTAAGAAGGGATCCGACTCCTCACTTTCTTCCCCCAACATATTCAACATTTGACCCAATTGTCTCCTGCCCGGTCCGTCTCTACCGACCGCTAAAAAAGGAGTCCTCCTAATAGCGCCTTGAGGTCCGTTCTCGTACGTGACAAGCGCAAGTCGATCTCTAGGTCCGATCTTATCTATCACAAAATCAAGGGAAGATTTGATGATCCTTGTTCGGAGAGCGGTAGACGCGTTGGCGATCGAAGGAGATGTCAGAGAGACGATAAGGAGGATATCGATTGGAGTGTGTGTCTTTGAATTTGGATAAAAGACACTTGATCCAGAGACAGACATTTGACGAACAGATGATGCCGATGATAGGAAATTCGTACCGGTTGAGGATGAGGATAGCGTAGGAGAATGTCGATGGGTGTTCGGCAAACCCGACAAGTTGGTAAATTTGGAGATCGACCCAGATCTAGAGTTTTCTCGGCCGAGATTGGAAAAGGAGGACATTTCGGACCGCTTCTCAGAAGTCGGGTTCGGCCCAGATGTGAGAGTCCCGTCTTGGTAGATCGTGGGAATCAGATGAGTGATTCTATCCCACCAAGTCCTTTTAGTTTCCTGGTTAGGAAACATGAGAACTAGGTTTGAAAACCTCCTGTTGTTTTCGACTACGATTGTCAACGACGTATCCGAGCCGGATGAATCAAGACCTATCGGTCTACTCAATTGGACGCCCTTCATACGACGTACAAAGATTTTCTGACGAAGTCTGTACGTTCCTACACTGCCTACATTGTCTGGAGTCCCTGATCCTGCTCCTCTTCCGAAAGAGGGAACGGTAGGTATTCGCTTGAAGAGCGAACTCGCTTTGACTTTCAAGAATGTCGATTCTGAAGGACTAGGTTCTTGAACCAACAGGAGAGCCTCCTTGAACAAGTAAAGCAAGTATCCTTTTTCTTTCCCCCCACTACTAACGCTGCCAGATGAAGATAAAGAAGGTAGGTTAGACCGAACGATAGCTCGATCACAGGCGAGCAAAGTTGATAGATCATCTATCAGACCGCTCCGTCCATCCATCGAGACCAATCTTTTCCGAAGCAATTCTGGGGAGGGGTAGTTTGTCTTGGTTATCATTTGACCGGGCGGGGAAAGTGACAAGGATGCAAAAGAAGAATCATAGGAAGATGAATTGGGTGAGTGGGCCAGAGTTGGTTCGGGTAGATTTCTCTCTAATGCCGTCGATCCGAATGGCGAATATGTCTTATTCGTCCCTGATCTTGCCTTACCTATATCATCACTGCCACCTCCATTCATCGTCGACATCCCCGTCGTCGACGACGATAACGATGACATCAGCTCGATCTCTTCCCTCTTCAATCTTAGAGGAATTTCAACGATCACCACGGCTGTGACAACCAATTTTCCCGTCTTCACTCTGACTGCGCTGTGAAATTCGGGAAGGACGACGATCGAGGGAAGGACAATCTGAGCAGCGCTCGATCCCTCGTACCGAACGTGATCAGATTGACCAGACTTGACAGATAGAGTGCCTGACCAAGAGGCGTCTAAAGGATCATTGTCATCCCCTTCGGAATCTTCTTCGTTATCTCCATGTTCGCCATAGGCGCGTAATTTGGGCTTGTGTAATGGATTCAGCAAGGGTGGAGGAGGCCCATTCATGCTTTTAGCGCCTGTCAAGGCAGCCAATTCTAGAGAGGTATCAAAGAGAAAGAAAGAAAGAAAATAAGAATTAGACGAGAAACAAGCAGACACCTGGTGAGAGTTCACGACGAACTATTTGGCTTTCCACTAGCTCCCCCGCTCGACCCACCATCCTCTGAGACCCTCATCGGTTTTCGACACACTCCGCAGACTCCATACGACTGAGCCTTCCGAACGTCACCAAATCGGTTGACTTCTGGGAGCGGTCCATAAACATGTACAAAGCAGTCCTATATGAGCAGAGGAGTACAAAAGGTGTAAAGCACAACGAAAAGCAGTTTCAGTCTGCTCGATCTTGACACAAAGAGATACAGAAAGATAAAGCAAGGGAAACAAACGTGATGGATAGAATGTCCACATTCAGGAATCACATCCGGTCTCTCTCCTGAGATTCTAAACTCTGCTCCGATCCTTTCCACACAAACCGGGCATTTGTATCCGTCTTCTTTCTCGGTATCTCTGTTGATGACCAACGTCAATGGTGGTCCTTGCGCTCTTATTCCTAATCCTCCCCCGGCCCACCTGGTTCCTCCGGCTGGGGTTACTCCGAAAGAACTAGGTGAAAGTAAAAATTGATCAAACGTCCTTGATTGAGGGGATCGTTCGGTAGAAGTCGCGTTGGAGAGCGAGGGGTTAGCAAAGGCATAAGGCAGGTTAGTTAATGTCGGGTCTACTGTCGTCGTCGCTATCGTCGCCGTCGCGGTCGTTTGCCTAGATACCGCGGGCGAGGAAGACAAAGAGGTGTTTGAATCCGAGATGGACGTGTCTGATGATGAAGGAGGCAAACCGAAAACAGGTTCAACGCTTAAATCGGAACCTGGATGAGAATCGGAGAAGGATGAGGAGGACGTGATTGATGAGCGAGTGTTGCGCGCCGATGGAACGATCCCGGAAGTTGTTTGGAACGATCCGATAGATTTTTTGATTTGATTATGAGAACTAGGGAAAGGGATGGGTGGCAGGGCCGAAGGAGGTGGACCGAAAGGGAGACCGGAAGATGGTTCTTGAGCCGATACCAACGGCGATGGTGAGGTTGTATGGATCATACTTGAACGGCTGAGGCGCTTGAAGGAGAGGGACGATCTTACAGGATACGCCACCTGAGGAGACCTCGTAGGAGAGCTCGTCACCAGTGGTTGAGAGAAGAGATATCCAGAACCGGTATGATCATCGTTTTTGGCCTCGGTCTTGATGGTAGCGGCAATCTGTCCCTCCATCAGAGGCGAACTCTCTGGCTCTGGCTCTGTCTCGATCGGGAGAGGTCGAGCTTCCTGGAACCTTTGTGCTGGTGCACTCTTTATCCAACTCGTGCTATTTGAAAGGTCGCGTACATCTTGTGATCCATCTACCAGATTTATTGTATACCTTGATTCATTATCCGTCCGGCCGACGGATGCTGGCGATGAGAAGGGCGGTGAAGAGGCAGAGATATGGGCAGGATGAGGTGTAGAAGATGAATATGAGAGGGACGCGTCCGATGTAGGATCGCCATCCAGGCTTCTAAAATGTTGGCCAAATCTACTATTTTCATCAACAGTTTTGTCATAATCTACTACCCAGTCTGCACCGAACGCGTCGAGATCCAACGGCAGGAGTTTCGTTGGTTCTGGTATCAGACGGAAAGACTCTGTTGGTAGTTGGTGTATCGTTGAACGCATCGAGTAAGCGTGGATGATGATAAGTTATAAAGAAAAATGGCAACAAGAATGGAGAGTGAGCGCGACGATGTTAGTAGTAATCAACAAAAAGCTACCATGGTCTGTTCGACCTTCTCTTCAATGTTATTTGATCTTCCTGAAAAGCAATAATGCTTCTGTGTTCTCTCTCCGGAATAAATCCTACTTGTTCAAAGGAGAGACAAAGTAGACAATGGCTGGAACAAAAGGGTAGATGGTTAAGAAAGCGTGCGCAGTCAACTGAGATCTATTCCCTAGCGGGGCGCAGTAGTCACAGGATATGTGTCTCCCTGCTCTGATAACGCAGAGTACAGCATACATTCATATTCACAACCACATATACTGAATTAAACATGAACATTCGATAACAAGGAATTCACATAATAACTGATGATAAGTTCTACCGGACACTCTCTGCCTTCTATGTCCAGCCTAAGTAGGTATTAGCTCCCAGATATATTTACTTTCGGGCGTTGCAGATGTCGACAAACTCGGGCTTGAGGGAGGCTCCTCCGACAAGGAAACCGTCAATGTCCTTCTGGGTAGCTATTTGAGTCAAATAAGGAAAACAGAAACAGAATAAAATTAAAAACAAAACAAAACAAAAGGTTATTAGGCAAGATCTCGACGTGTGGAAATAAACAGGACCCGTGAAACTTACAAAGATCATTGCAGTTAGCACCAGAGACAGATCCTCCGTAGATGATTCGGGTCTCATCAGAGACCTTCTGGGAGACGGTGGAAGCGAGGTAAGCTCGGAGCTGGTCGTGGACCTCCTGGGCCTGAGCGGGCGAGGCGACCTTGCCGGTTCCGATCGACCACACAGGCTCGTAAGCGATCACAACGTTGGCCCAGTCTTTCTCTTCAATAACAGCGACAACGGCGTCGAGGGAAGCCTTGCAGACGTTGAAAGTCTCATTCGACTCTCGCTCCTGGAGGGTCTCTCCGATGCAAAGAATGACCTTGATACCCTCGGAAAGAGCAAGCTTGGCCTTATCAGCGACCAACTTGTTGGTGTCGTTGAACAGAGTCCTCCTCTCAGAGTGACCGACCAAAGTCCAAGGGACACCGGCATCCTTGAGCATGTGCGGGGAGATTTCTCCGGTAAACGCTCCCTTCTCCTGGGCGTACACGTTCTGGGCGGAAAGGGTGATCTTAGGGGACGAAGCGGTCGCCTTGGACTTGATGTACTCGGTAGCGGTGATCAAGTAAAGAGCGGGAACAGCGACGACGACCTCTGATAGAAGAGTAGGGAGAGGCCCATAACACTCTCATGTCAGAAAACACAGATAGTAGGGCAGTAAACAGGGACAAAAGCATAGTTTGACTAACCAGTCTTAGGGTCAATGTCGGAAGTAAGAAGTCCGTCGATGAGGGCAGCGGTAGCCTTCCACGACTGTATTTAGGCCGTTTGATAATGTAATAGAAATGAACTAAGTGAAAACTCATACAAAATGATAAAATCTAGCCAAAGAGAAGAAAAAGAAAAGAACGCACAGTGGGGTTCATCTGATAGGACGAGATGTAAAAAGTAGCCAGTAACAAAGGAAGAAAACATGAGTTGATGGGACGATTTTTGATCACAAAACGAAACAACGACCGACCTTGAAGTTACCTCCAACGAAGAATTGTCGAGCAGCCATGATGAATAGAGATAAAGAGTAGTAAAGGTGGGGATAAGTGTATGTAGAGTGTTGTGATGGGAAGAGTAGATGATGGAGAAAAAAAAAAGGGAACTTTTTGAGGGAGAAAAAAAAGTTCCATCATCACTTCCATTGCTTACATAAGCTTACCATATTGCACTTCGGCTTTCTTTGGGAATCATTCGGAAGAGCCGGAACGTCTTCTTTCTGAGAGATTAAGATAGGGAATACTCAAGACTGATGCCGGAATACGGAGCTGTTGAGCGGATTATCAATGGTAGCATTCTTTTCCTGTCCATCTCTGGAACACCGAAAAGATTGTCTTAGCAATAGGAATCATTTTAAGAAAAATCATAGAGCCTGCACGTTTGACCATTCGACACATGCTGGATGTTTGTACATGCGTCCAACCACTCAGAATTATGCTTTGATGCCAGTCCTCCCGAGTCTTATATCTTTCTATATAACGATAGCGCTGCTGACTAGTATCTATCAAGCTTGCTCATATCCAACAATTTTCCTGTTTAGAAGCGTCTGTCCTCGATTGGAACTATCGATTTGCATCAATAGAACTGAATCGATCGACTCTCTACATAGGTTTCTTCGCTGCCATCGCGGCGATGTACATATACAAACATATATGTAAACATCTGAGCACTCAATCATCATGTTTAGAGGTCTCTGGGATCTTTGAAACAATGCGGATGTTCTCGAGGAGAACAATCCCAAGAAAATTTCTCTAGCTACTAAGGGGAGTGGGGACTATCAGAGAGGAATAAACGTTATTCCAGGCTGAAATTAGTAAAGATTCAAAGGATGTTCATATCATCTCTCCCAAGGTTGATATTACTCTCCACAAAAGGCTGAAGATCCTTCATTCTCAGCGCCATATCAACATGGCTTAACCTTGAACAAACTCCAAATGGTTTCCGACTGATAGATATATAGGATGCCAAAGTTACGATGACGCAACGCGTGTAATCAATCAAATGTCAATGTAACCAAATGTGCAACAGGCATCATCGCTATGCCGCGTGAGATCGGGTTCTCGTCGTCTCTTTCTCTTACCTTCCTCTCTCTCAAGTCACCATCTGTATCCTTACCATACAGTTTCTCGTGTTTTATCCTTTCGTGATTCTGGAACAAATTGATAACCCTTATACTCAGAGTCTTCTTTAATCTCTACTTTAATTCGTTATGAGTAGCTGGGGTCCGTCAAGTGGCCTACGGAACCTGGTCTCTGGCCTGCTCAACAAGTTTCTTGCTCCCTATGTTGAGAACCTTAACACTGATCAACTCAATATCAGTCTATGGAGTGGTTCGTCCTGTATCTTTGTTGTTTCTATCACTTTAATACTTGAATACCCTTTGGTGTCGATCTCAAGACCATCTGACATTGTCCTGAATCTGTTGGGCTTCACTTATTAGGTGAAGTTGCTTTGAAAGGTCTTAAATTAAAGAAAGAGGCTCTCGATAAATTTCGATTACCGGTAGATGTGATTGAAGGTTTGTCTCTCATGGTAATTTTTTTAAGATGAATTAAAGAATTCCCAACCAACTCTCTGTTTTGCTGGGTATCTCAAGGTCATCTTGGAACTCTAAGGCTGTCTGTTCCGTATTCCGCGTTGGGAACCAAGCCGGTGAGCATCTATATCGAGGATGTTTATCTTCTGGCGGTCCCCAGTGGACAGAACAAGGTCGGTCTCGTCTCTCAGGTGTTTTGTCGAACTGATAAGACGTGCAGATCTAGTCTGATCATGCTTTTGTACCATTTTGTCACTCTGTCGGTCATTCTCATTGCCCTCTCCTCTTTAGTCTACCCCAGAAGAGGACGAAAAGAGAGAGCAGGCAGCCAAGCAGGAGCGATTGGATGCTGCAGAGGCATTTGATCTGAAAAGTCAAGTTTCTGGAACAGGAGGTACCGGTTCGTAGTCTGTGCTGCCACCGTTCAATACAGGCAATGATCCACTTACACGTTGACTTGTTTTACAGAGGAGCAAAAGAAGAACGAGTCAGCGCTGGCGGGCATGATTCAGAACATCGTCAATAATGTTCAGATCACCATCAAGAACATACACGTCAGATATGAAGACAAGTTGAGCACGCCCGAGGTATGCATATTTCCTCTCATAAAGAAGGAAGATTTAGTATCGTGCTCACTCCGTGTTGAATGAAATGGACAAAAAAATCGAAACAGCACCCTTTTGCTATCGGAGCTACATTGGCAGAATTCAAAGCCATCTCGACGGACGAAAATTGGATGGAGACCTTTATCCAGAACTCAAACAAAGCGTTGCACAAGGTGAGAATTTCTTATCACACACTCTTTTTGGAGAAGCCGATGATCACCATCTGACTCGCTCTTTGATTTTTTCACGGCATGACCTTTTCTTCGTTCCGCTATAAAGATGGCTCGTTTGTCCAACTTGGCGATCTACTTTGATACGGACGTAGGGTCAATTGTGAAACCAGATCGAGCTCTGACCTTGCTTAACTTTTCAGATCTAGTGCGTATAGATTTCTTTCATCCATATTCGATTTTTTTGCAACTGACATATCTTCAATCGGATAAATAGATCACGAGAGGTGACGGAAGTGATCTACACAAAATCAAGGACCATCAGTTTATCCTAAAGCCCGTCACTGGAGAAGGAAGAGTTAGTTCATTTTATTGTATCATCTACTTGAATGACAGGCTTCTCAGTCCATCTGGTTTCTTCTCTAGATCATCATGAACCATAAAGTGGACAAGAACACACCTGTACTAGACTGCCAGTTGCTCTTCCAAGAATTCGGTTTCGTTGTCGATAATGATCAGTACAGAGACGCGCTGTCGATGTTAGACCTGTTTCATTTCTATACTCGAACACAACAGGTTTGTCTTGATCTTACCTCATGTACGAGTTTCTAAGATTGTACTGACATCTGAGTTCATGAATATGTGCAGTACCAAAAATTCCGACCCATTGAAGACTCGTTCAAAACCAATCCAGCTAAATCTAGACTTCGGTTCGCGCTTGACGCCATCCGATCTGAAGTTCATGAGAGGGATCGCAAGTGGAGTTGGGCGTTCTTTGCGGAGAGAAGGGACGATCGAAAAAAGTATGTCGAGTTATACGTAAGAATGAAGACCAGTGCCAATGGAGTCTTAGTTGGAGAAGTAAGTTTTCTTCCTCGATAGTTTGCGAAGCTACAAGTCGATAAAAACTTCAATTGATCGCCCTTTGGTACTATTTTTTTAGGATCTCTTGGTGTTTCAAAAACTCGAGCGAAAACTCTCATACGAGGATATCCGGTTCTACCGTTCAATCGCGAAATCCGAGCTTCGAAAAGATGCCGCTGCTAGACAAAAACTGGAAGAAGAAAAGAAAGCTGTGGCGGCTGCCAAGAAGCCGCAAGGTTGGATTGGTTGGGCGTTTGGCGCCAAAGAAAAGTCAGAGGCGGATGCTTCTCACGCAGCGGAAGAAGAGGCCATGACAGATTCCGACCGTCGAGGACTGTTGAGTCTCGTCGGTTACGATCCCGATGCACAGACGGTCACACGCGATGTACCCAACGACGCGCTCAAATTACGTGTCACCGCTAAACTTCAAACTGGATCGTTCGCCCTTCGGCAAGATCCTCATGGAAAGTCGTTGGATATAGTATCGATCGTGTGGGACGCATTGCAGGCGGATGTGGTCAAGTATGAGGAAAGCATGGATGCTACTGTCACGCTTGGTGGATTTAGAGTGTATGATGGATTTACCACCGAATCCGTCTACCCCCAGATTGTCAGGGTTAAAGAAGAAAAGGGTAAACGACCTGCCGACTCTGACGATCAGGAGGCTGGAGGTGTGGTCGATACAGGCAATCCGTTCTTCTCATTAAAGTTTGAACATAATCCGGTCGACGGGCGGGCAGATAACGGACTAACAGTCAAAATGAGACATCTGGAAATAATCTATCATAAAGGTTATGTCGAAAGAGTATTTAACTTTTTCCAACCCCCAGAGAGTCAGCTGGAGAGTATCGCGGCTCTTATTGTTCGTTACCTTGGTTCTTCTCTCCCTCCCGATAAGAACGATAGATCCCTGACCGGTTTTGATACTTTCGTCTGTGCGTTTGATAGGATGTGGCTAGCGAGACCTTGGATGGGATTCGAAAAGAAACTCGAGCAGGTCTGGAGCTAGCATTGCAGGTTGGTTCCTGTCTTTCATCGTATTCACTCTCCGTCAACCATCACTCATTTTGTATCGTGTTCTTTCATGCCGATTCTTTCTTTTCTTTAGAACCACAAAACGATTGACATCAAGCTAGACATGAACGCTCCTATCATCGTCATTCCCGAAAAGTGAGTCGACTTGTTAACAGATTAAGTGTCACCTCAATTCTGACAGATGCCACATTTGTATTGTCAATCGTAAAAGTGTCTTCAATAAAAACTGCCAGCATATCGTGCTGGATGCAGGACACATCGCAGTCTCATCGGATTTGGTAGCCAAGGAGGCAATGCAGCAGATCGAATCCAAAAAAGCTCAGCAATACACTGAGGAAGATTTCCAAAGGCTCGAATCGCTCATGTATGATCGATTCACAATCAGATTGGATTCTGCTCAGGTTAGTTTCTTCCCAGTCAGTTAGCAGAATAGTCACGTATTCTGATACCCATCGATCTATTCGGCTGGTTTTATCATTCTCTTTTGGCGGCAATAGCTTTTGATGGGAAACAGCCTGGAAGCATGTATATCTGCACTAGATTCTACCGAGAGCAACACTGAAGTCCATGTTCTTGAACGGATCAATATGACGTTCCTCGCGCAGAATGCGATTTTGAACGCCCCGAATATCACAAAGTTCAAAGTGTCTGGACAACTCCCCGTTTTGCAGCTCAACTTTTCGGATCGAAAGTATAGTGAGTGCTCTACCCCTAGGAAAGAAATGTGAAGAGGAACGTGAATCTGGCATGTAACAAAAGCTAAATAACCTTTTGTTTTCGTTCACAGAAACCTTGATGCGGTTCATCGATGTAGCCATTCCGAAGTTCGGAAATGATGATCCTGCCCAACTGCCCGCTCGACCTCCTTTCCTCTCAACACCTAGTCAATCCCGACATCTCAGCACCAGGAGTGTTGGGTTCCGACAGAAGCCTAACATTGAGGAATACAATTTGGACGAGAACGAGAGTGTGATCGAGGACACGCCAGAACCCGAAGCGGAGGTAGAGGCCGATGGGGCCGACGGGGCCGACGAGTTCTATGAAGCGCCGGAAATTACGTCAGATGTGAGTTTTTTAGTTCTTTTAGATGTTCTATCCTGCTGGAACGATGTGACTCTATTGTAGACCTTTGAAATTGTGAAACAAATATACTGATCGTTGACATTTGATTGCATATTCCAAACAACAGATTTCCGATATTCATCAGATCACATTCGAGTTTAAATTCGATGTCAAGAAAGTTCAAGCTTCGTTCTTTAAGTCTCAGTCATCTGGACCAGATGTCCATCTGTTGGATGCCGTTCTGGAAGGTTTCTACCTAGAGTTTGCATTACGGAAGTTTGACTTGGGAGTGGATGTATTCCTTAGGTGAGCGGTCAAGCGCTTAAGAATCACTTGACGGATATATTTGTTTTGTCTAACATTGTCAAAATTGCGTCGGGTAGATCTGTTTCCTTAGCAATGATCGAGAACGGTGTGCAGTCCAGTCCGTTAATATGTTCTGATGTAAAATCGGATGGATCAACGCATGATGACGATCTCGTTCGGGTCAAATACTCCAAAGTCCAAGCTGACTCGCCCGAGTTCCAAACCGTTTGGGAAGGTGTCGGCCAAACGATTGCGGTCGAGCTTTCGACATTCAATTTTGCGGTCTCGCCTGTCCCGGTACTCACGTTGTATGATTACATCATGACGACATTCGTTCCAAAAGACGATGCTCCGACTGCTCCTTCACCGGAATCTACAACAAAGGATGAACCGACTGAGGAGAAAACTCAAGTGGATTCTGCCTCGGATAAGATCCGAGTTCGGGTCAAGCTTACCCGAGCTAGAGGTGAGAGAATTATCTATCAATTTTGTCTCGTTTGGTATTCAGACTGATCTTCACTTGATTCTCATGTTTCAGTTTCTCTCTTGGAGGGGGCTCGACCTCTGGCAACATTGTCGATGGCCGCCGGAGAAGTTAGTCTACTTCTTCGTGGGCCAACGATGAGACTCGGAGCTACACTTGGTCACCTTTCTTTGATGGACGACTCCTCGATCGTCCCCAAGGACAGCGATTTCAAACAGCTTCTCTCCGTTGAAGGAGACGATGTTGTAGATTTCAGCTTTGAAAGCTTTGACGCTAATGACCACGCGACTTTCCCAGGATATTCCACTTCGATTTACCTCCGAGCCGGTTCTCTCAAGTTTAACTTTATGGAGAGCCCTATTCGGGATCTGTATCTGTTCGCTCTTTTGTTTTCAAAATTGCAGCCGGTGTATGACGCAACTTCTCAAGCGGTCTCTCAGGCGGCAACTCAACGAGCCTCCGAGCTACAAAAGGAACGAATGCATTTCGATATTCTCATCAAGACCCCCATCATTGTAATGCCTTCAAATGAGACTAACTCGAAGGATGTTCTCATAATGAGACTAGGAGAGATCGTCGCTCGAAACACTTATGATGGAGGAGCCACCGGGAACAACGTTATTTCTGCTGGCTTGCATGGAATCAAGCTCACGTCAGAGTTCTATTATGACGATACTCTTGCTGTCCTCCAGGTGATTAGTGACATGAGCATTACGTTCGATGTCATTCAACCTGGTTAGCTTCACTTCCCCTCTTGCGTTTCGATCAGTTTCATGGGAACGTTAGCTGATCATTGTCTGTTCTACAACCTTATTTTATAGCATATGTTGATCGAACGTCTAACTTTACTGACCCAGATACAAAAGTATGTGTTTCGTACCTGCAATTTCGCTTTGAAAATAGCCAATCGTTGATATCTCTTCTTTCTTGACGCCTTAGGTATTTGGTAAGATGTCGGAGGTTAAGCTTGCATTGACGCAAAGACAGTATAACTTAATCATGCAACTGGTTCAGTCTATGCCCCGAGTATTGGATAAGGGTGATGATCTATCAGAAATCGAGCCCAAGCGTATTTCTGCAGTACCGTCAACCGATGTTTCCTCCGTTTCAGAGAGCCCCATCTCCAATAACAACTCTGGAGTTGACCTCCGACCAGAGCTTGGAATGATCTCTCGAGGAGAATCTGGTGAATCTCTCAAACTCTGGCCTACACTCGATTTGCGATTTGAAGTTTCTTCTATCCGTTTGGAGCTGTTCGATTCGGAAGTGACATCGGAGTCTTCTCTTGCGGAACGAAGTATCGCCAAATTTGCGCTTCTGTCGACAAGAGTCAGCTTGAAGATGCTCTCAGATGGGGCCCTTGATTTGGAAGTGATGCTTCGGGATGTGACAATGTCGAACACTCGAGCCGGAAACTCAAAATGGCGACAGATAGTTCCAGCAGCTACTCACAATGGAGACCAATTGTATGTCCTGTTTGTCTTTTCTACAATTAGTCAAGTCTGAAACGTGTATTGAAACTTTCCCAAATATGAATCAACAACGTAGTATGATGCGATACACCATGTCAGGCGGAACAGACGGATCGGCCCTTGCTATCATCACTATTGATAGTCCTCGTGTGATCTTAGCGATCGATCCGCTCTATGCGCTCTTGCAATACTTTACAAACAGCTCCAAGTCGTCCGAAGCTCCTGCGCCTACACCGGCAGATCCCGCGGGTAGTGAACCACCTCCATCTGCCTCACCATCGAAGTTAGCTTATCGGGTTGAGATCGTTAGCTGCGCGATTCTTGTATTGGAGGATGATACCAATCCTGAATCTCAGGCGATTGAGCTCTCGGTTGATCAACTTTTGATGTCTCAACAGGTGAGGTTTCGTGTTGAATTCATTGAAGTTACGTTTGGTTTAACTCAACAAGATATCGTGTTGTCGTTTGCGCAGGGTATTCTTGCTCTCAACCTTCAGAAGGCCGGAATGTCTCTGTCTCGAATGGACAAGCCCTCGGACTCTGTTCGGTTCTTAGACGATATCGATCTGACCCTTTCAATTGACTCTCGATCCGTATCAAACTACCAAACGACAGAGATCGAACTTGCTATTCAGCCGATCATTTTCCGAGCATCTTACAGAGATATCATTCTTATTACCGACATTGTTAATAAAGCAACGTCTCTTTTGACCTCGGCTACCGCTCCCGACAAAGAAACAGCAGAAAAGAAGGGAAAAGATGCGGCCTCTTCTTTCACGACGAGTCCACCGGCCTCTTCAAGCGTAGCTCGACGAGCGTCGAGAGCTTCCATGCACACGAACACATCTCAAACTCGATCTACGACTCGAAAATCATCCAATGCTCAACCAAAAGTTATGATATCGACGGAACATGTTCGTGTCGATTTCTCTATATCATAAAAAACCAAAAATGTACACTATTTTACGTCTCACCCGTCATTTCTAATGAATAATTTGTTTTAACTGAATCATTTAGCTCAAAGCGAGCTTCGAAGGTTTCCAGTTGATTCTTATTGGTGATCTTCACGAATTACCTTTGCTTCACTTGCACGCTAAGCCTTTCAGCGCTACCGTCAGCGACTGGTCTGGTGATGTAAGCCCCATACTTTATAATTAGCTCGAAAGCTCTGAGATATCTAACTTGTTTATATGTCTTCTCATTTCTCATATCTTCAGATGAAATTCATCACCTCGCTCAAGCCGTCCATCACGTACTTCAATCTGACAAATTCGGCTTGGGAGCCATTGCTCGAGCCATATCACTTCACGCTTAAGGTAAGTCTTCCTTTGTTGATAAACGAAGAATGTGACGAGAGTGAAGCGATAAAAACGCTGAAACTTTTGACGTGTAACTTATTGGATTCACCATCAGATTTCGAAATCCGAAGCTGGAGGAGACTCTGGTAATTTGGCCATCAGTTTCTCTTCCAAGGAGAGGCTTGAGTTAAACGTTACATCTACGTTTATCGAGCTGGCCATCACCGCTAGTACCCAATGGTCGAACGAGAGTGAAAGAATTCTCCGATCTGCCCGAGGAGGAGATGCTCCTTACCTGATCAGAAATCGAACCGGCTATCCCATCGAACTTTGGGCCGATAAGGGAGTAGCTGCAGGTTCTGCAGGAAGAACGACAATAGAGGATGGTTCCGAGGTTCCATGGCGATTCGAAGACTACAAAACCTTACGAGAGGCGAGTTGAAAATTTTCCATACTACTTATGCAGTTTTTTTTCTTAGTGGCTTACCTTTCTCTCTGTTTCCTTGATATCACTTCAGCACGTTGGTGACAACATGCACCATAGCTTGAGTGTCCAGATCAACGGCGCCGATTGGGAACAGCTAAAGAACATCTCTGTCGATCGAGAAGGAGAGTATTCTCATCCGCTTCGACCCAGGCTAGCTAGAAATCCACATCGGTTGATATCTGATATCAAGCTTGTCAACAACGTCAAATGGGTCACATTCCGATCGCCTTTGCGGGTTGAAAACTTAACCCACGTACCTGTTGAACTTATCATCATCGAGAAGACTGGCAAGCCGAGTGCTTCAGTCTACAAGATTGGTACATCCTAATTTCGTTTAATAAGGTTAATTGGATGATGGGTATAAAGCTGATATACTTACTGTCTATCTCGATCAACAGCTCCAGGAGAAGATTGCGCTCTTCCCATCGAAGCTGCTTATCATAAGAGATTCAAGCTCCGACCTGATCGTGAGTTTCTTCACTTGAAGACATTGTCAGCCATTTCAGTCACTAAATTGTCTTTTTCATCTGTCGGGCAGCTGGCTTCGACTTCTCATGGTCTACGGAAAGCTTCCACTGGTGAGTTATCATTTCAAGACATGATAAAACTGGGCACTGCTAAGTCTTGTCAATGCATTTTTATTTTTATTTTTCAAAAGGGAGGATCTTCAAGCTAGGCCCGTCCGAACCATCGACTGTAGATCTCATAATGCTAAGGAAGCTCCTTTCAGATTCCAAGCATCTGCGGTCATCAAGAAAAACGAGATATCTGCTAAGTCAGTCCTTTCTACGTCTATTTTGCATACAGTGTATGATGCTGACTTTGTATTTTTCGATGCAGGCGGTACCCTATCATGACTTTGAGGCTTCGTGCACCTGTCGAGATCGAGAACTTACTACCCTTCGATGTCAAGTACCGTGTGTTTGATAAGAACACTAGCTTGAACTCGTCTACTTTCTTAAGAAAAGGCGGAACCAGCCCGGTTCATCAGGTTGAACTTTCTCATCTTTTGCTGCTGAGTGTTCAAGTTCAGGATACTGGTAAGAGCGCTGTACCATTACTTTACTCGAGATAGCGTCAACTGATAGTTCTCGTTTTCTCGCAGAGTTGAAACCTAGCGAGTTTGCTATTATCAATACCGACAACCCAGACGACTTCAACATCGAGGACACTCTTATCCTAGCGGACAAGCAAGGGCATAAGCTTAACTTGAAGATTCATTACATGTATGCCCTGTCGGAGTTTTCACCACATATCCCGATTGCTCTAGACAACTGATACTCGATTGATTGTCAATTTATCGTTTATAGCAAATACCCTGAACCCAGCGGCGCTTTCAAGGTCCAAATTTTCAGTCCTTTCATCATTCTTAACAAAGTGGGACTTCCGGTGTCTCTCAAATCGAAGACTTGGATGGGTCAACCTCGAGATGTTGCGGGAGCCTTAGAGTTTACCTGTAAGCTTCAGTCAATTCAAGAGATGCCATCGATGACTACCGCGCGACAAACTCACAACATTTCGTTTTCCATCTCGATAGCTTCTTTTAAGGATGAAACTCCTACTCCTCTGAGTAAGTTACTATCTACTCTACATTTTCCAGGTTTTCACTGTATTGAATTTAATTCTGTATATCCGATCTACACAGTGTTTTCGTTCGCCAACTCGGATCAACGAAACAGGTGTTTCCTCAAATTTGGAGACTCGACATGGTCTAAGGTGCGTTGCATCTAATGGCATCGTTCTTACTATTTTATCACTATAGAGCATCCGCTAATTGTATTGTAACTATATCGATAGCCTCTCTCTTTCGAAACAGTTGCAGCCGACTTTGAGGTTGTTGTAGATACTCCAAATGGAAAGCAAGAAGTCCATGCTGGTGTTTCTTATGTTGAAGGTTTAGGAAAGGTCCGTGTCTTTATATAGATTCAGTTTCAAGTCATCAATCAACTGAAGAAATGCTCTTTCTCGATTCGCAGTACAAATTGTCAAAGATCGTCACTCTTTCACCCCGTTTCGTCTTCCGCAACAACATGGGTTCAACCATAAATGTTCGCCAAGAGCGTAGTGATGGATTTATTCATCTTATACCGGGCGAACGGGCTCCTATGCATCGCCTAATGAAGAGGCCAGGAGATCTTCGAGTGGTTATTGCTTATCAGGGTGTCAATGAAGAATGGTAATCTTTCTCTCTTGAAATCAGATATTTTTGCCTCATCGTCTGATCGTGTTATGATTCAATTTTTAGGTCTGCGCCGTTCAATATTGCCGAGATTGGTTCTGTTCATGTTACTTTGAACCGGGCCGTGAAGGACGGTCAAAAGTTCGAACAGGAGCTTGTCCGTGTTGAAGTTGTAATCGAAGGACCAGCCATTTTCATTACCTTCAGTAAGGAATCCGAGCCTTGGCCCTTCCGAATTCAAAACGAAACGAGCACCGATATAAGCTTCTGCCAAAGCGTGAGACTTTTTTCATGTAATTTTTTTTGCCAACAAACCAAAGATTGACAAACACCTTTATATCTGTCCTAGCAAATCCGAACGGCGGAAAACTCCCGAGAAGCACCTCGACCACAGAGGAAAGTGTTTAGGGTCGCGCCTTTCTGTTCTGCGAACTGGACTTGGGAATTGCCTGCCGAACATGATAAACGGCTCAAGATCATTGTAAACGGAAAGGAGAGATTGGTAGATGTGATGGAGATCGGAGCTCTTACACCATTCAGATTTACTGATGTGAGTTTTGAACAACTTTGCGCAATATTTTGCCTGGACTCACTCGGATGTTTTTTATCACCTTAGGCCGACGGTGTTCCTCAAATCGCTTCTATAGATGTACGGGCGGATGGCCCTACTCAAGTATTGATCATCTCCAAGTATGAGCAAGAGCGTAGCGCGTTCAAGCCTGCAGGCAGAGGTAGCTTGTCTAGATCCAACAGTATGTTCAGTGAAACTAGACTTTTGAGACAAAACCGAGACTAACATATCGTATGTCATAATTTTATTTCCACCTGCGCGACAGCCTTGGACAGCACAGTCGCTTTCGAAGCTATTTCGATTGATACATCGGTCACTATGACAATCAACGTCGATTTCGAAGGCATTGGAATCTCGGTTCTCAACAAGGGAATGCATGAGATGGTTTACATCTCTTTCCGAGGACTGGAGCTTCGATATGTCGATACAGCCACATCGTATTCGGCTTTCGTCAATTGTAAATGGATCCAGGTAGACAATCAACTGTTCGGAGGACTATATCCTATCATTTTGTATCCCTCAGTTGTACCTAAGGACGGCAAAGATCTAGAGTCGCATCCAACGCTACAGGCTTCGGTCATTGTTTTGAAAGATGAGAGTAAGTCGCGTTCAACTTTACTATTTCTCAGTGAGCACTGACTCACAGATTGCTTCGTTTCATAGCCCATGGTGTTTTGTACATCAAATAGTAAGCATCTCTTGATTAACTTTCAGTTCCAATTGTTATCTACAGCTCCTGACAAAATTTTACGCAGTGCCTCGATCTTGTTGCAAGCCATGACTATCGAACTTGATGAGGACTTTGCGTTCGCTCTTTACGACTTCTTACAGTTCAGAGGTGCCGCTTGGCAAGAGGTTTCCGAAGAGTAAGTTCTTGTTCCTAATCACTACACAACTAATATATTTTCTTTCATTGTTGAAACATATCTCTTTTTTAAAAACAGTGTCTTGATCGAAGTTCCTGGGCCTATTCCAGATCCAGCACCAGCTGCTGGTGGGCCACCAGTTTATTTCGAATCTCTTGCTCTTCAGCCTATTCAGCTCGAGCTCTCGTTTATGCGAACTGAGCGAGTTAACGTAGAAGAGAAGCAGTGCGTGAATTAAAATTATATTATACGTCTGTCCGTATTGATGTACTGTTCACTGAATCTCTTACCCTTCAATAGACCCAGCACTCGAAATCCCGCATTCTTCGTTCTCAACGCATTGACAATGGCTCTAGGAAACGTTAACGTTGCGCCCGTGCGATTGAACGCACTGATGGTCGAAAACGTTCGACTGTCGATCCCAGCCCTTCAGAATCGAATAGTTCTTCACTATACCAACCAGTTTACCGTTCAGCTTTATCGGGTGCTCGGATCTGCAGATGCAATCGGAAATCCTATAGGTCTGTTCAACAACGTCAGTTCTGGAGTGCACGACATCTTCTACGAGCCATACCAAGGATTTGTGCTTCATGGAAACAAGGAGCTTGCTAGTGGAATCGCCCGAGTAAGTCAATTGCTTGTTTATTTTTATCTTGTGATGTTCAATTTTTCTGATTCTCTCTTGATGTCCTTCACATTACTTATTCATCATCCTCTACCAGGGTGCATCGAGCTTTGTAAAGAAGACTGTCTTCGGAGTGACAGACAGTATCTCGAAGTTGACTGGTTCTATTGGTAAAGGTAAGCCGTGGTCTTCTTTTCAATTTGAGTTTGTTTTTTTGGCTTTCGAGGTGGTGGAATTGATCTGACCTTAAATACTATGATTACTTTGATAGGACTTTCGGCCGCAACCCTCGATCCAGAGTACCAGGCTCGAAGACGATTGACTCAACGAAAGAACAAGCCTAGACATGCTTTGTAAGTTGAATTGAAGTTTTGTGAATATTCCGCAATGTAATGACAAGACTTGTTATATTTTGAAATTAGATACGGAATTGCAGCTGGTGCTCAAGCATTTGGAACAAGCGTGGCAAGCGGTTTGGAGGGATTGGCCGTATGTTCCAATTACGCAATCTATCTAGTTATGTTTAGAGACTTACTTGGATTTTTCTCTGTTATTCTCTGTTCACAACCGAAATAGTTGAAACCATTGGAAGGTGCCGAGTCTGGTGGAGCCGGAGGGTTCTTCAAAGGTGTCGGAAAGGTAAGTAGCAACCAGTAGCCGTTGCTGAAAACATCAACGTTTGCTTTGTTCTAAGCATGCTCGTTTTTTCTTCCATTCTTAGGGCCTTGTCGGTATCGTCACGAAACCAGTAGTCGGAGTGTTTGATTTCGCTTCTACTGCGACTCAAGGTAAGTTGGCAAACGTTTTTCCTTCCACAGGTATATCTTTGTTGACATGCGGTTTTTGTTCAATACAGGAATCCGAAATACCACTACCGTCTTTGACGCCAATGATATTGATCGAGTCCGACTTCCTAGGTTTGTCGCGGCCGATGGAGTGCTTCGAGTGCGTTGATCTATTTGTATACGTCCATTTTCTGTTTTTATCAGGAAGCTGATCATTTCAGTCATAACTGTTCATCGTTAGCCTTTCTCTGGACGAGAGTCATTGGGTCAATCATGGCTAAAAGATTTGGAGAACGGAAAATACTTCAATGAGATTTACGTCGCTCATCTTGGTACGTCTGTTGCTCCCATATCATGAATGATTGCTCATTCGAAACTTTCTGTCTGATCTGACTGTTTGAATGATATCTTGTGCTTGATGTAGATTTCCCTCAAGATGACTCGGTCTGCATGCTCACCACTACTCGAATCCTTCTCATCCGATCGATTAAGCTTAGGGTCGTTTGGGAAGTCGCCTTTTGGGATCTTCAAACGATCTCGCTCGAACCGTCGGGAATCGCACTTCTACTTCGTGAAGGGGTCTCGGGTCCTTTCTTACCTTTGGCGGAACAGGGCGCCAAGATTTGGTTGTTTAAGAATATCGAGCGGGTCATCGTTGCCTATAATCAGTCAAGAAGCGCGGTTGAGTCCGCTTGAGAGACTTTTTCAGCACAACCTTACTCAGTCCATTTTCTTGTTTTTCGTCTAATTTGTTAATAAAATCTCTTATTTTCTCTTTTCTTCTCTCTCTCTACCATTTGAACTTTTTCTAACATACTATCTGTTCACTGCCTACAATAGCTTACTTTCGAAGTCACTGTATCTACTCCCTCACTGTGTCTTGTCTAATGAATGATGCTGCTTGATTACATTAGTCTTATGGATAGGTGTAGAAATGGGTACAACGCTGCCTAGGGACATTTGATAAAGTCACCCGCGTCATTTCTTCGGCGGTTCCCTCTCCCGCCTTTGTCCCCAAAATTACACATTGGTTACAGTCTGTTGATCGTTGGTTACATCTCCTTTTCCGGTCAATCTCAACTGGAACTCGCTCTCAACACATCCACTCATCCACACACACACATATACCATCTCTTTCCACTTGATACATCGGATCGGAACTCGCCATGAGGTCCCTTCAGATGCCCTTGATTCTATATGCATCCTTAGCGGCTCCTTTACTTGTCGCCGCTAGAGCCTCCAGCTCGAATCGATCAACAATCGCATCTTCATCTTCGCTCTTCTCCGACTCTGCAAGCGGTCATGCTCCCATCAGTGCTTTCAGTCAAGGTTGGAAATCGAACTCGGTAAGTATACAGGATCAATGGGTCTACGTATAGTCTCTAATGATGTGCTCTGATCATGTGTGTACATATCATTGTTATAACTTGTTGAAATGTATGGCCGATCAGCTATATTTGCCACCCGGTATGTGTGTACCTAGTTTCTTGACCATCGATCTTTTGGGCTCCGGGCTGATTCTTTCTTACTTGGTTCATATATCGATTGGAAAAGCCAAAGATGAACCGTGTGAATGTTTTAATTGTCTTTTGCCTAAATTCAATTGTGGACAGGTATGCATATCATTCTCTGTCTGATTCGCACGCTTCTGATTGATCGCTTATGAGATCTTCCCGCGTTTGTTCTGAAGTATGGACAATGTAATGAATTCGATGGACAATGCGAGTGTCCACCGGGTTGGGGAGGCCTGGATTGCCTTACTCCACGTAAGTCATGCTCTGGTTGATTGTTCTCCTAGTGTTGACCTGCGCAGCTAAACTTCCTTTCACTTGCTTTGTATATTTGATTAAGTCTGTGATTCGTTGGCCGATGGACCGAATCGCCATCAACGAGCTTCAGGGGAACAGTGCGAATGTTCAGACGGCTGGTCTGGAGTTAATTGCAACACGTGTCAAACCGACCAGGCATGCTCAAACTTTAGAATTCCTGGATGGGATTATTCCACCTCTGAAACAGAAATCCATCCAGAAAACATGACATGCTACAAGGGTGGAGATGCTGTCAGACAGAACTTTCAGATGTGCGACGTAACTAGTAAGTTCACGGTAATCTATCTTCTCCTAAACAAATAGCTATATCAATGTCAACTTGTTGTTTTTTTTTTTTTTCTCAAAAGACCCTGCTATCATCCGAGAGCTTGGCACAAAGAAGCCTCAGGTCACGTTCTCTTGTACCGATGGGCCGGCCGCCTCGAATTCCAGCTCGGGTTCAGCTCATCTTAGTGGTGATCCGTCAATGTCTCCCACGGAGAAAACATGCGCATTCCAATTCTGGATCGCTTCTGTTGAATCGTTCTACTGTACTTTGTCTGATTGTGATTGGAAGATCCAGTCGACTTACGAGGCGAATATAACCGAGTACAAGTGTGAAAAGATTCAGTGTGATTGTGTACCTGGACGAATGCTTTGCGGAGAGGATGGTAGCGTCAGTGAGTCCATTCCATCACGTGTTGGCTTATAGTTCTTCTGATGAAAGCTTTGTGAAATTCGATACTAACAAGCCTATTGCGCGTCTTTGAAACAACTTTTTTTCTTTCAGAGTAAGTTTCTGATTAACGAATCTTCTTGTTTAAACAATTATCTTTACTGATCCTCGAGCCAAAATTCATTATGTTTCTTCAGCATCGATGAGTTCCTACAGGAGGAGGTTACTGGACCTGGAACGTTCACTTGCTCGACTGGCAAAGGCTGCCAATTTAAGGAACCAGCAATGAACGATCTGATCGACACTGTCTTTGGAGACCCATACATTACCTTACAATGTGACAGCGGAGAGTGCTTGCACTACACTCAGGTTCCTGGTTACCAGCGACCAGAAAGGCCGGATGACAGCACTTGGCTGGCGGTTAGTGTGGCCGCTGTTTGTGCCTTTGTACTCATCAGTGCTATTGGTACGTTCTCTACTTGCTAGTCTATACTGTTCCTTTTTGAGCGCATTCTCATAAATTCTACCTACAGTTTTCTTCTACCTCTCTCGCACACCGAAGCAATCCGGAGGGTTTGGTTCGATTCGGCTTCCTGCCGAGGAGACTGCCAAGCTCATGGCTGATCACGTTCCTGCTAGCCTTCAGTTCTCCTCTCTCTCATATACCGTCAATGAACAGCCCATTCTTTCTCGCATCTCTGGAACGGTTAAACATGGAGAAATAATGGCCATCATGGGTGCCTCTGGAGCCGGAAAGTCTACTTTACTCGATATCCTCGCTCTCAAGAGTAAACGAGGGACAGTAAGTGGGGATGTATACGTGAACGGTAAAAGGGTAAATACTGGCGAGAAAGAAGACGAATGGAAAAGAGTTGTTGGATTTGTAGATCAGGAGGATACATTGATGAGCACTCTCACCGTCTACGAGACCGTGCTCTACTCGGCTCTGCTTCGGTTGCCAAGAGAAATGAGTCTGGAGGCCAAGAAGTTTAGGACACTAGAGACGATGCAGGAATTAGGAATCTTAGGCATCAAGGATTCAAGGATTGGGGAGTCTGGACGCCGATCGATTTCTGGAGGAGAAAAACGACGAGTCTCGATCGCTTGCGAACTCGTCACATCTCCCTCAGTCATTCTTCTCGATGAGCCAACTAGTGGTAAGTGTTTTTGACCTTTATACTTCTTGATATGATCACTGATATTCTCTTTCCTCTATTTTGATTGTGTATTCAGGTCTCGATGCATACAATGCCTTCAATGTGATCGAATCTCTTGTAACTCTCGCCAAAGACTACAACAGAACCGTTATTTTCACTATCCACCAGCCCCGAAGTAACATCGTTGCGTTGTTCGATCGACTGGTTCTTCTTGCAAAAGGAAGGGTTGTTTACTCGGGAGAATACGCAAGATGTCAGGAGTACTTTGAAAGTTTGGGGCATCCTTGCCCGTCTGGATTCAACATCGCCGATTTCCTCAGTAAGTTTCAAACCAAACTATCATATCTTTCTTTCTATCAAGTTAAGTTGCTCACGTTATGCTCGAAACATGTAACATTACTTTGATCAGTTGACTTAACTGCCCGACCTACCAATGAAAAACCACCTCGTGCAATCGTGTCTGATTTATCTAGCCTTGTGGATGTTCCCTCGACCGATCCTAGTCCTCCCGACGCTGAGGCCGGCTTTGCCGGTGCTTCTCCGTCAGCTTCTCAACGAACTGCCGTTAATGCCGAAGCTGAGGGCAGTGGCTCCTTCCTTAGCAAAGCTGCTCGAATGTTCGGAATTGTACCTCCCTCTCCTGCTGACTTGTCTGAATCAGAGAACGTCGATGAATCGGCCTTACCGGAAAAATTGGAAAAGCTTGTATCGTCATTCGAGAAAAGTGATATTGCCGCTCGCATTAGAGCGGAGATCGCTGGGGCCAGAGCGAATGGACACGGTCCGACTGGAGGAGGAGGAAACCAGGGAGCATTTGACGAAATCGATAGAGGAATTTCAAAGGGGTACCATAAGGCTGGGCTGTGGACTCAATTCACAATCTTGAGCGGGCGAGCCTTCAAGAACCTGTATAGAAACCCTTTGCTGATGGCGGGACACTATCTCACGGCATTGGGAGTGGCTCTTCTTTGCGCCGCCCTTTACCGGAACATAGGTATTGATCTTGGATCTTTCCAAAACCGACTTGGACTCTTCTTCTTTGTCCTGGCTTTGTTTGCGTTCTCGTCCCTCTCATCCCTGGGGTTATTTGCCAACGAAAGGCTTCTGTTCATGAGAGAACGGTAAGTTTAGCCAGGTTCGATCCGCTTACGGTTGTCAGTCACTTACCCGTGACTAAACTTCGTCATACAGAGCCAACGGGTATTACTCCCCCATCACCTATTTTGTTTCCAAGGTCTTGTTTGATATCATCCCTCTGCGGGTGATTCCGTCGATTTTGTTGGGATGCATCGTTTATAGCACTGTCGGGCTTGTACCGACATTGACTGAGTTTTGGAAATTCATTCTGACGCTCGTATTGTTCAACTTGGCAACGGCGAGCGTGGTTTTGTTCATTTCGATTGCAATTGCGAATAGCGGGGTAGCTAGCTTGGCCGGAAGTCTGGTCATGCTGTTCAAGTAAGTTTATAGAGTCGGTAATCTTGACATTGATGTTTTTGTGCTAACGCGGCTGTTCATGTGCTTTCCTCCCGTTTAGTTTGCTGTTTGGAGGTCTTTTGATGAACTACAGCCTTTCGTCTCTTCCGGTCCGAATCCTGATGAACTTCTCGTTCTTCCATGCGGCTTTTGAGGCTTTATTAGTCAATGAGCTTCGATCTATCCAATTGAAGGACCACAAAGTGAGATCTTCTCTTTGCTCGTGCTACACTAATTCGGAGCTAAACACTCACAACAATATATGTGGTGTTTTCTTTTCATAGTATGGTGTAGATCTAGAGGTTCCGGGAGCAGTCATTCTCAGTTCTTTGTATGTTGCGCATCATTTTAGATTTAGGGATTTCGCTTTATTGACATGTATCCTCCATTTTCCTTGGTTTCATTCTTCGATTACACAGCGGATTCCGATCACAAGTATGTTTTTCCTCCTTTCTAAGTACCTGAAGTGCCGTGATCTAACCACATGTCTCCCCTTTTCACTTTCCCTGGCTCTTAGGCTTTCTGGTGGCCCGATACCGCTGTTTTAATAGCTACCATCTTCGGCTTCCTTGCGCTCAGCTATACGTTCCTCTATCTATTTGTGAAAGAACGACGATGATTCATTCGGCCTAGAGCCTACTGTAGTTTCTATGTTTTTCTTCGTACTGTTTCGATGTGTATTCAATTCAGTGTTTAGTTTATCTTTGAAAAGGGTTAAGAGAGAAACGAAAGTACAGCCAGAATACTTCAGGTTGATATCTAGGCTGTGCTCAGTGTGGCGAGCTTGTCTTTATACCCTCCACCGAGTCTGATCGATCCTGATCATTATACATCACATCTCTCTCGTCAACGTGCATTTTAACCTCATCATCTAAACATGCTTTTGAAAGTCAAGGTAGGTCTTCAGTTTCATCTTTGCTGTGTGTTAGATAGCATTCTCTATCGTAACATTTTGAAAATATGGACTGACATATGACACTTATTTCTTTTTTGGGTGATGACTGGTTTGTCCTTCGACAGACATTAACCGGGAAGGAGGTCCGTCTGATGTGTTTTATCATCCATGTGTTCAGTAGAATTCTTCCTCGTGTTAGGCTACAGCAAACTTACGAACTTCTTGTGTGATGGTTTTCGTGTTTATGATGATGATATTGTAGATCGAGCTGGACGTAGACGAGGACGATCAGGTATCGTCTGTTTCTTTCTCTTTTCAAACTTTTGCCTACCATTCCAAACTGACAGCATTTGGATGGTACTGAACGGCTCGTTCGATTCAAACCCATTCAGATCTTAGATGTCAAGAATAAGATGGAAGAGAAGGAAGGTATCCCGCCGAGCCAACAGCGATTGATCTACTCTGGAAAAGCCATGTATGTTCACTCTGATCTCTGATTCAATTGACCGCTCTTCAAGGTTTTTTGGATCACTAGGATTGCTCGGAATTGATGTTAATCTGCTCTCTTTCTTTACCTGGTGGCTTTAAACAACGAACTGAACTCATAGGGTTGACACAAACACTCTCAAATCGTATGGAATTCAATCTGGAAACGTCATTCACTTAGTGCTCGCTGTCAGTATTCTAGCCGTCCTTCCGTATCGTTCACAATATTTTTTTCTTTCTGGTTGATGGAACAGGCTAACTAATAAGCAATTAACCTTAATTGATGTAAATCGTTCTTATTCGGTTGGGGTTTCTTTCTGGTTGGCAAAACAGCTTCGAGGAGGTCGATTGTAAATCGTTTCTTCTCTTTCTCGAATTGTATTATAGATGCGCTTCCATTTTACAACACACCAGAAAGATCACTGGGGCGGCTAAGCATCTATCAAGTCTAATTCCCTCCTACTCGTTCAATCACGAGCCAACGTTCTGTTCGGAGATCCCTACCGAGAACACCCAGATTTGCCCAAAAGTTGAGAGTGGAAAGGACGACGGCTTGATCAGAGATGGACAGTTTAGAAGCGATGGCTGATGTGCTCCATGCCGAGCCTTATTTTCGAGACAACATATGATATCAGCCTTCAGGGCTTCTAGATGTTGTAGAATGAATGTTGATTCAATTTTAATTTAAAAAAAGGGAAGTAACACGCACCATCTCCATCGAACAACTCGATTACAGCAGCCTGAAGCGGATTGGCTTCAACTTCAACGACTCGATCTGCGAGCTCAAGTTTAATGTCAATGGTGCCCAGTTGAGGAATCCATTTGAGACGTTTATCGGGTTTGAATTTATGATATGCTTTAGCGTATCTCGTCTGTAACCTTTGGTCAAGATCCATAGGCAAAAAGAGATATCAGAGAGGGGAAGTCTAGGCAAAGGAACAACTCCCCAAGAAAAGGAAAGGAAGAACGGATAAAACAAACCGATCGAGCTTCTCTGGAAGTTGGAGTTTCGTTCGGGGAAACTCTGGCCAGAACAATCGCGAGATGATTTTTGGATGAATCACGCTCTGTATATTAAGGTCGGGCGAGACATAAAATAGCGAATGTTCAGAAGACAAGAAAAAAAAAAGAGAAACAAAGACAAAGAAAGGCAGACCTGGATGTGAGATTGGACATGCTGGTCGATCCGTTTTGAATCAGCTAAATCTTTAAGCATAACTTCACATGACCGGAGGGCTGATTCTCCGAATCGTAATTTCAGGATTTCCACAATTCTAATCTAAAGATCAAAAGTCATGGTTTCATCAGGTTCCGTTCCCTTTTTTTTCTAACCCGATAGAGCTTGACAAAAAGAGGAGTTGTAGAACGAACCTCTTTCTCGAGATCATAATCCCGCACAGTCAAGAGCTTCTGAGCGAGAAGAGTCTGAAGCTCAGTGACGATATCTTCTTGTGTGTCGTATATGCTCACTAAGGTTGAGATGATGTCACTCGTTTTTCCCGATCGAAACTCTTTAAGAACAGAACCGAAACAATATGTGAGTACTCGCACCAAAAGACCCATCAAACAATACAATTGCAAGGAAACAAACCTGGAGCGGCATCGATCGGTTCCGGAACCCATTGAGGATTCGAATAGTCTTCTTCTAGATCATCATTCACCTGAAGTGGTTTGATATCATCCTCCGCATCATCCATTTCGAGACCTTCGTCATCATCTACTAAGGAAGCTACGATACATCTGATTGTATCCGGTCGCTTCCTACACGTTTCATTTGTCCTCGCGCCCATTCGTTAGCCCCTTGCTTGACTCTCTGGAATGAAGAAAGTATGAAAGGAGATCTTACCTGAGGAACGACCTTATAGGAGACGAGATCTTTTGGAGTAGAACTCCCGGGGGATCGACAATTCGAAGACAACGAATTGTTGAGATATATTGAGAGATAATGTCTTTGGTGTCTGCTCCCGGATGTAAGAGTCGCTTGTCATTCGATGCGTGGAGAGCTTTGACTAGGGCGTCTCTAGAGTCGACCTTGAGCAGACATTCCTGGAGGGTGATCAAGGAAAGAGACGAACGATGAACGCTTATATCGCGGAGCTGGAAAGAGGGGCAAGGATGATGAACACGAAAGACATACACGGAGATCCTCGAGGACAGGAAGAGTGTTCGGGTGATTTACGATGATATCAAATAGTTCTATTGTTCTGTTTACAGGCCGATGGAAGAGATAACTGTTGTCAGAAGGAGAGAAGATTCGAGGAAATGACGAGATAGTTGAGGAAGCTTGAAGAGGTACGAAGGGAATACTCGCCTCAAGTCGCACATCGTTTTGCATACATAATGATCCAACCTAGAATATATCGGTTTCATCACTGCCTTGACGTCTTTTTCACCTACGTATTCGGAGAGAGAGTTTCAAATAAGAAAGATGCATGCGCAGGATCACTCAGAATGGACGGACAGAGCAACGAACCTTCATATAAACTTTCCCACCAACCGCCTACAACCTCCCTTCCCCATGTCCTCATCTCTTCTAATGTTCGTTCTCCCCACTGTCCTTCGCATCGTTCTTTGACTCTGCGTCGAATCTGTTCGCACGCAACCGCCATCAACTCAGACCCGAACTTGATCATTAACCCAAGTCGATGAAGATGTGGTGATGGTTTTAGACGAGAACCTTTTGATTGCGGCAAGTCCTGCGAAGACGACAGAACTGAGAGGTAAGAGTCGAAGGTAGAGAGAAAGTAGGCGTGCATATGATTTGGGAAAGAGACTGGTAGACGAAGGTGGAGTTGAAAGATAAATCTGGATTGAAATTGTTGACGAAGAGCAGGGCTGAGAGTACACATTGGGTAGGTCAAGGTGAGCTGGTACAGGCTAGAGAAAGAGCGCACACCATGTGGATACAGAAGAGAAGCCTCACTTCTCAAAAGCGGCTACCGGGGCAGCCCATGCTTTCTGCCAGGCGACTAACCTCTCAAACAGATCAAACATTATTGATTCTGTTTGTGTGGAGATTGAGGTCTTGTTAGATTTTTCGATGCGATGAATCATACGGGCGATATCTTGTTCGATCATAGTGAAGTCCCTTTCTACGCTGCCTAGAGAGGTTGAGTCGAGAAACATAAATTGGGGCGTGAGTCTCAACTTGGCTTTAGCTTCTTAGATTAGAGCCTCACTGTAGAAGTTTTCCAAGAGCTCCCCGACCAGGTCAGCTTGTTTAAGTAACCGAAAAGCGGAAAGGATCCCACTATGGTCTGTTCAAGGAAATAAGAGGCCATACGGGAGCAAAGAGATAAAATATCGTTAGCATGTCGGACGGACAAGAGTATGAATGAAGACAAACAGAACCACATGCCTCGATCATTCCAGTTCAGTCCTTCTAGGTTACGGGGTTCTAAGAATCCGACGGCTAGATCCCAGGCCTGATCGACATATTTCCACAAGTCTTTTCTTGTCAGTCAGCGTATATTGATCTCTCAGGGATCATCAATTGGAAGCAGGAACAAAGATCAGCTTGGAAGAAGGTTATATGTTCACCTTGGAGATTTGGATGAGCCCATGAACGTCTGATTGAGCTGATAGATCGATAGATTGAAGCGATGCTTCCCAAGCAAGTTCTATCTCGTCTCTTGGGCAAACATTCATCGGAAACTATACAAAGTTCAAAGAATAAAGAGAATCGTCGGTGGTCGTTGATGTTGATGGCCAGATGAGATCGGTGTTGTTGACTGTGTCGACGACAGTCCAATTTCTTTCTCTGAACCATCATCAACATCAATCACCATCAACCTCGGCTGGCATCGTTCACTTGTTCGTCAGAACATGATATCTCAACAAGATATCGACCAGGTTATACACGTCCGTCTTTAATATCTAGGCTTCGCAAAGATATCATTCCTGTTAACTAACTATGTTTCTTGGTGCTCGAACGATTATCAACAGCTCGTCCAATTATCCTACTCGCCCATCTCGACGTTGGCTCCTGCTGAACAGCAGCAAATTCAACACCAGCTTGTTCAAGCCCAGAAGTCTGAGGTTTCTTGGGGTTTGATTGGACCACTTATATCTCACCAAGTGAGCGCATCACGGTTTCTTGACCTTACTTGCTTTTCCTATCAGGATCACTAAGCTATTATGGTTGTTGTCCCTACCCATCCTGACTTTGTACTTCTGGAGGATGTGACCGTTCGATTCTTTGGCGCTCACACAGCCAGTGTGAAGATCACTCGGGATTGGTGAGATCCAAACTGTCTGTACTCTTTCGGTGTTTGACTTTAGCTGATTGTTTAGCCTTTCAACGCATCTATAGGGACACTCTTCCAGAAGATCAACAGCTCGCTTTGTTGAGCTCTGTATTAGAATGGACCGCTCAAGCGGCTTTCCAAACAGGGAACGGGGTGGTCATTCGAAAACTTTTTGTTGCTGTTAGTCCGAAAATCGTCCGCTGTGCTCTAACCAACGTCCACTTGATGGCTTGTATTAATGAATTCACTCGAGCATATCTGCTTTCACCTCTCGTGTTCCCCAGCTATCCTCTTTGGTGCTTCGTCTAACACCTCAACATTTTCCCAATCCCCTCAGTATGCTTCTCAACATTCTCGCGCCCTCGCCTTCCCCGAACTATTCCCTTCCTCTAGAGTTCTTTCAGATCTTAATCGAAGAAGTAACTCGGACTGGTCTAATTGGACAGAGAAAGATAGACGTGTACCAGGTGTTGAACGAGGAGGACGGGATTGTCATTGGCGCTGTTGGATCCGTGTTGGCTAAATGGATGCCTGGCGGAGAAGGAGGAGACGAAGGCGAGATGGAACTAGCGCTCAAATGCTTAGAGAGTTGGATAGGCTGGGGACTGAGTGGAGAGTAAGTTTTAATTTGCTCAGTAGCATCAAGTCTCGCCAAACAAGCTGATTGTTCACTTTCGGTTTTTTTACTCATGCGTATCCTCGTTCATTAGACACTTGAATCCTTTGCTACCTATCTTGATCCAATTGTTAGACCGACCAGAAACACTTGTTCCGGTATCGACCTGTATGCAAGAGGTGCTTATCAACTCGATTCTAAAAGATGGAAGAGGCAGTAAGGTCCTTACCGAACCCCTGCTCACTTGGGTGGCAGGAGTGGGGCGGAGTGTGTCGGAAGACTTCTTTCAATGTATGTGCCTTGACGGCCAAACCCTCCTCTCTAATCTGTTGGCGATTTGCGCCTTTTTTTTTCTTGTTCGTGTCAACTGAACATTGTCTCTTTTGCAACGGATCTGTAGCTGGAGATGCGGATGAAACCGCTAGTTCAGTTTGTAAACTATTGGTAGCGCTAGGAGAGCATTCCGCCGATTATCTAGCCCTGCATCTCATTCGGCCTGAAGTTCAGATCTTTTTCAGTTTGATGTTGGGATTCTCTGGATTCAAGGGTTTCTATGGAGTCGATGAAGAGGTCTCTGAGGTTAGAACACGTATTACATGCAGCAGCTACTTTCGAGACAGACTCAACTGATTGCTTGTTCTATTTTGCTTCCATATGCCTTCATCTATGGTGGTAGATAACTCTCGGATTTTGGAGTCTTTTCCAAGAATCTATTACGGCCTCCCCTCATATTGAAACAGCTGATAGTGATTCGCCTGCTACTGAGTGGACAATCGCCAAGCAAATATTCGCAGAGCTTTTCCAGAAACTTCGACTAAAGTGCATGTTACCGTCAGGTGGAGGTGGGTGGATGAAAGATCAGGTCGATAAGTTTAGAAGTTATCGATTTGAATGTGGAGATGCTATGGTTACTTCGTGCGTCTTCTTTTCTGACCTCTCTTTGTGTCTCGTCATAATCCTTCTGTATGGGAAGGACTCAGAATTTGACTGAGGTTTCTGTTCTTTTTATTGAGTAGATATTACATCCTCCGATCAGACTCGCTTTCGTTTGTTTTGAACTGTCTCTTGGAAAGTTTCAATGCTCCCGCAGACCCAAACTGGGAGGAGATTGAGGTGTCCCTTCATTGCTTACGATGTGTCCAAGAAGCTGTACCAGTGGAAGAAAACCAATACCTACCTCAAATCTTTTCGCAAGACCTAATCGGGAAGCTTCCGGTGGAGGGAGATCATCGGGTCAGAGCTACGGCAATTGCATTAATCGGTGAGTTGTATTTCTACTCGCTCTCATCGCTATATATGGGGTTAACAGAGGTTGTCACACATAAACTTTCAACAGGCGATTATAGTAGTTGGTTCCACTCTCATCCAGCCAATGTCTTGACAGCTATATCGTATATCGTTCCTGCACTAGAAGTACCGGCCTTATCTGCTTCGGCCGCAAAATCTCTTAAACGACTGTGTGACCTCTGCCGAGCGAGCTTGACGAGCCATATCGGTGCTTTTGGGGAGCTTTACGCGAAGGTGGAGCAGAGGATTGAGGTGGGCTATAGCTTGATTTAAATTCCCGTTCAAAGTAAAGTGCGCGCTCGTTCTGAATTAGTTGGTCGGCTGTTTTGGGTTTTTGAATAGCCCGAAGAAAAGGCTAGGGTCCTGGAAGCCATCACATCAGTCGTTCAGGCTTTGCCACCTATGGAAGCCATCAATCCTATCAAAGTAAGATTTATCAACTTGATATTTCTTTCCTTCGTACAATCCCTTATTTGGGCGCCGGGGCTAACATATGTTCATCGTGGTTCTTTCTTGCTCAGAATATCACTGAACCCGTTGTTAACACTATCATTCATGCCTTGGAAGGCGCTGCTCAGGTTAGCTAATAACAACTCAATAGTCGTTTCTTGGTTAGAACCTCATAAGATATTATTTTGGCGCATCTAGCTACCAGAAGAAGCCAAAGCCGAAACGATACAACAAATTCTTTCCTTGACAGCTATCGCCAAAGGACTCACGCCCTCGGACGACTTTGACTTCGATCTGGAAGAGGAAGATGAGGCTAAGGTGGCAGCGGTAGCTCAGGCTAGAAACACACCCGAATTAGTAGAACTCAGAAAACGCCTGTTGATGATCACGGCAAGGGTGATCGATATTTGGAGTATAGATTCTGAAGTGGCTGATGTACGTTTAGCTATCTCTCTGCATCTACGTTCCTTCCATCTTTGGGATAACCAACACGTACTCTCTCTATATCTTTGACTCTCAAACTTGGAAGTCGTTGAGCTCTTTCCTGAAAGCAATGACCACGTCGCTATCTTCTCCTACGCTTCTCTCGCTAGACGCTGAGCCTTTGATTAGGTTGATAGCCGGTGCTGCACAACGTAATGTCAACGGTATTTGGCTCTCTCTTGGAGAATCTCTTGTAGGTCGGCTTCTTCCTCCGCCAGGGTTAAACCCCTCGGCTGGAAGTTACGATCAAGCAGCAATGGAAGTCCTTGTAAGAGATGTGGCAAGGGTGATGGTAAAAGCTGGTTTAGACGTTCTAAAAGATGGGTTGGACGCAATGGTCAGGCACCCGGATATTATCGAGAGTTTATTCAAGTTTGTTGGTTGTGTAAGCCCAAGTTGATCGTTTTGGTTGTCATCACGAAAAGTAGTTTATGGCTAACCTTCTGGTTGAGGGGCGATCGGATAGGTGGCGGCTAGATTTCCGGGATCGATACTCGGAAACCCAACGGATATGGTCGATTTAATGATGGGACTCTCTGTCGATGGACTGGGTCTGCAAGAAAGATATTCTCTTCAAGCTGTAACTGGCTTCTTGGTATGCTTCGTCTTCTTCTTCTTGCGGTCACATCGAGGATGAGAAAGAACAGATCATTGATTCAGGTTCTTGTTTCGGAACTAGACGACGGCTATCTCCCGATCTCGAGCTCAACCTCATCTTCTCGAGGAGTTCAACCCGGTTCTCCAGAAATATGGCCATTCCTTCATTCACGCTATCATCCTCGGTGCGGGTGGACGATCCCCTCGTTCGGTAATTCTTCATTTGGCGGAATTGTTAGCGGCCATGGTCACTCGATTCCCAGAGTTATCAGCCGGGTGGTTAGGATCGGTCCTCGCTGTGGTTCGTCTTATCGTCTTCTTTTCTCCTTTTTTTTTTCTTCTCATGACTAAAGTAGTGTTTTGGCTACGGGGATTACACCGGGGAACGAAACAGGAAGGGTTCCCAGATCAAAGAGCAACGCCAAAAGCTAAAGAAAAATTAAAGGCAACAGTTTTGAAGAGCCGGACAACGAAACGCGTTAGAGAAGCCTTAAATGAATTTGCCTTGGTACGTCCCTTTCGTCTCGGTTTCCTCTCTCTCTTTCTTATCCCATAGGGATCTAAATATCTGATCACTGAGATCCTGGGATTTTGGTTCGTTTTACCATAGGTGGCAAGAGGACTGGAAAACTCGGCGTACGGAAACGCCGCTCCTCTGTGAATCTACTTGGGCGGCTCTTAGTAAACTATTTTAGAATATAATGAAGTAGAAACATCAAAAAAAAATTGCAACAGGCAGGATGACGCGTGGTTTCTTCAGGATTATCATGATGTGTCGGTTTCCGAACACGATGTCATTCTCATCCTGAGTAATTATTCACCTTGGGCAAAGGAAGAGAGAAAAATGAAAAGTTTGCTCTTGTCTCGACCTCGACTGTATTGATCAATCAGTGACAGCTAATGACAAAGTATCTAAACGAATCATTATATATACAAACACAAGATAACAGAAGGAACCAAGAAAGCCTATGTGAAGTAGAAGAGCGCTTCTCTTCGTATCTATGCAGGTGCCTAAAAGAGGGAATGGACCATCGGTTTCTTCCGTCAGCTTTGATCGAATCTTCCACTACGGGTGATACAACTGAGGAACATCAAAAAGGTTAGGAAGAAACGTACTCCACCATCGGGTAGTCGCTCGATTTGATATCGTCTGCTGACGATATACATCAACGGCACACCTGGTACTTTTCTGATTCGTCTTCGAAGATCTCGATCACACTTCCAGCCATAACAACAGGTTCCAAAGATGAATAGAAAGGAAAGGAGAATAGGAAGGTTAGCAAACGATGGATCTCAGGAAACGCCATAAAAGCAATGATAAGGGGACGAACGGTAGCAACAATGTAGCACTTGGAAACCGAGACCCTCTGGACAAGGCAGTCATCTGCGTATGTTCCTCGATCTATGTAACACCACAAGGAAGATAAAAGCGCACAAGATATATATAGGTGAGAACGGTTCTATTTGGGCGTCTCTTTCTCTTTGATTAATTACAGAAAAATGAAAAAGAGACCAAAAATACGTACGCGAGCAGGGGAGTCGTTCAAATCGAGGATCTCGCGCGATGCTATATCGTCGTCATCAGGATTAAGATAAGCATTTGACGAAACGGGATATGTCAAGAGAAAAAACTAAACAATGAATGGATGACAGAGACAAACCTGAGCGCCATTCTGTACTTGGGACCTAATTTCTCCAACTCGGCCATGACGCAATCTGTGATCGTTGGGATACCTGATTGATTGAATGAATGTCAGAAAGCATGCGATAAGTCATGGACGTTCCTGTCTTATGGTTTCGGGGGTTTGCCATGTTTTCAGGGGACAACGAGGAGTGACATACATTTGGCAAACAAGGTGTCCATCATTCCCTGGACGAGTTCCAACTTGTTCTGTAAGGAATGGTTGATGAAATTTGTATCGACCAAGACTCGATAGGGAGGACCAAGTGACGGGTTATGGGACAAGAACATAGACGAAGGGGCTTGAGTGCTATTTTACATGGGTTTGGAATGGTTCAAAGAGAGAGAGAGAGTGTGTGTGTGTGTGTATGTGTGTATATATGGATCGGTGCAAAAAGAGCCAAAAGATATGTCAGACGAGAAGCGGCCTAAACGAGCAAACAAGGTAGGACGATGTAGAACTTACACTACTTTTTTCTCTGCCTCTTTGGCTTCAGCAGCTTTCTTCGCTGCTTTGTCCGCATTTGCTTTTCTTGTAGATGTTAACGAACGGTTCGAACAGGGTTTGTATCAAAGGAGTGATAAAAGTACATATCAGCGTCTAGAGAAACTGACACAGAGCGAAGAAGAGTAAGAACATACAACCGGGGGTCAGCCGGATTGATCATTCGCTTAACGGCGGCTGTGAAAATACGGATATAAACAGAAACCCAAACACAAGCACACACACACACACATAGAACCCAAGATGAATACAACAGTGGTCAGTCATGTTGCTATACATCCAGGCCAAGCTAGATCGTTCTCGTGAAAGAGAGTCGTCGTCGTCCAACTTATCGCCTATTCGACCTGTTCCCTCCATAGAGAACAAAAGACTTCGACCTATTTTAAACCACTCTCAACCATTACTAAACCGAGACGTACCAAACTTTCTTGTCTTCTTTGCTTTTCCCATGGTTATCTATACGACTAATCGTCAGTGTGTGTGGGTGTGAGTGGAAAGAATTGGAGTAGAGAAGTAAGGGTAAGTAAAGTGGAAATTACCGTGTGGCGCTGATCAAGCTGTGCAAGTCACAGCCCTGGTCACGCCACCCAAACCTCCACGGATGCTTGGTTACGCCTACAGAGATGGGAATCATTCACCTTCATCGACGGCAAACACACACCATCCAACCCCACCTTGAAACTCGTTTCATTCTCTGTTGAGCTCTCTGTTGGGTCATTTGTAAAGCGTTAGGACAACTTCTAGAGCATTAAAAACATTTATAAGTAACATGCCGCCAAAAGCGTGAGTATTTGGATGTCATTTGGTTCATCATTCGGGTTGAAATGTACTGATAGAAATCCTTTCGTTTCTTCTCTCAAAGTGATTGGGAGAAGTGTAAGTGGTTGTTCACATTCGCTGAGTATCACTAAGGCTGTGAACACAGTCTCATGAGCTTTATGGTTGCTTCTTTATGGAAACCCTTTCATTAGACGAGAAAAAGGTTGACGGAAAGGAGGAGGAAAAGATCGTTGGTGAGTCTTTTGTAGGCGATCAATCGTCTTTCTTCACTCGTTCATTTTGATAAAGATTCGGTCTTGCTGAACATGTACTCTTCCTCATTTTCTGCTACCTAGCTCTCGATGATGATGATATTCAGATTCTTAAAACATACGTATGTCTGATGTTTCTTTGTCTTCGTTTTGTGGTACAGCCCATAGCCAGAATACTAACTGAGCCGAATGACACGTCTCGGCATATTTTCAGGGTCAAGGTCCTTATGCTCGACAGCTCAAGAAGATCGAGTCAGAAATTGTGGATATTCAGAAGCGAGTGAATGAGAAGATTGGAATCAAGGAGAGTGATACCGGATTGGCATCACCTAACCTTTGGGATATTCAGTCGGACAAGGTCAGTCTGGTCTGAGAACCAAGACCTTTTTACCAGACCTAATGTTCAACTCATCGAATCTCACCATTCGTTCTTACGATCTTTTAGCACCGTCAAGGAGAAGAACACCCTTTACAAGTCGCTCGTTGTACCAAGATTATTAAAGCTGGCCGTTTGTCCTGTTCTGACTTGCTCGTTGTTACTCGATCATTTGTTCCCAAACTTGGTTCTGATCGCAACTCGTGATCGTATGCTCTGTTCAACTTTTTACAGCGATAGACCCTACCACCCAGCTATCTCCGTTCGCTCAGTCGCTTGGTGGGCCAGGTGCTCAACCTGGAGCGGACGAATCAGACAAATACGTGATCAGCATCAAACAGATTGCAAAGTTTGTTGTCGGCCTAGGAGACAAAGTGGCACCTACCGACGTGGAAGAAGGCATGCGAGTTGGGTGAGTTCCGAGGGTTTCTCTTTCGTTTACACTTGCGTGCTGAGCTGATAGTTTGAGGATTGTGTATTGGGGTTCCGCCATCAGAGTGGACCGAACGAACTACAAGATCCAGATCCCGTTACCACCTAAGATCGACCCATCGGTGACGATGATGCAGGTCGAGGAGAAGCCGGATGTGACGTACTCTGATGTCGGAGGCTGCAAGGAGCAGATTGAGAAGCTGAGAGAAGTCGTCGAGCTGCCGCTATTGGAGGTTGGTCGTCATGTCTTGTTGTGCGCTCGTCTCTGGAGACATTTCTCTCTGACCGAGTTCTCTTATTTATTCTCAATTTTTAGCCTGAACGATTCTCGACGCTCGGAATCGATCCCCCTAAAGGAGTGCTGTTGTTTGGACCGCCCGGAACTGGAAAGACGCTTTGTGCTCGAGCAGTGGCAAACAGGACGGACGCGACATTCATCCGAGTTATTGGGTCCGAGCTTGTCCAGAAGTATGTTGGTGAGGGTGCGCGAATGGTCCGAGAGTTGTTCGAGATGGCCCGAGGGAAGAAGGCATGTATCATCTTTTTCGACGAAGTCGACGCGATCGGAGGAGCCAGGTTTGATGATGGAGCGGGTGGTGACAATGAGGTGCAGCGAACGATGTTGGAGTTGATCAACCAGTTGGACGGATTTGACCCGAGAGGTAACATCAAGGTGCTCATGGCTACTAATCGGTAAGATAGTTTCTTTTTCTTCCGTTATACCTTGAAAGGATCAAACATTGGATGTTGACTATCGTTGGTGCGCTTTGGGGGGGAAATATTTAGACCAGACACGTTGGACCCTGCCTTACTTCGACCTGGTAGATTAGACCGACGGGTCGAGTTTTCGTTGCCCGATAATGAAGGTCGAGCTCACATTCTCAAGATCCACGCCCGATCGTAAGTGCTGCTTTTTGATACGGTCTATTTCTGATTGGCAAGTGAATCGACCTGACTGATGTCAAATACACACACATACATATACATACACATACAGCATGTCGACCGAGCGAGATATCCGATTTGACCTGGTCGCCCGATTATGCCCGAATGCGACGGGTGCTGAGCTTCGTTCGGTCGCGACCGAGGCTGGAATGTATGCGATCCGTGCGAGAAGAAAGGTGGCGACGGAACGAGACTTTTTGGATGCGGTCGAGAAGGTTATCAGGCAGGGTAGCAAGTTCTCGAGTACAGCTCAGTATGCTCAGTACAATTAGACGGACTGGATACTTTTTACCTTTCCTTCCTTCTCCCTCGTCATCTGTCTCACTCTCTCTCTCTTATACACCACTCACAATCCCACTCACACGCACACTCAATGACTCACTCACTCACACACATACACACATACACATAAACACTCCTCGATTAAAACTCGATCTACACGATGTATGGTATATGTGATGAATCATCTATCTATCTACTTGTCTATACATCAATCAGAGAGCAACATGAGACACAACACTCACTCAACAGACGAACGGATGATTCGCCTAACATCATCATTCCCTTGTTAGGGTTAAGAGAAAAAGTCTGGACAAGCTCGTGGGCCAAAATTCTTTTTCTTTTTTTTTTTCTTTTTTTTTTTCAACGGCACTCTTCTTGGATCCCTTCCATCATCATCATCGTCCACATACCTTCCAGGCAACCTACACACCCGGTCTCAAGAGTATATATAGAGTCAGCTCTACAGAGCTAGCTCACCCTTTACCATTTCATCGGACCAAGCAAGACTAGAAGATCCCCGTCTCCTTTGTTTAGAGTGAGTAAGGAGAAGACCTCTTTTTTTTCTTCTCTCTTTCTTTTCTTCTGCTACTTCTCGCTGCCTTCTTTCTTTCTTTCCATCTTTACGGATAGTTAGAGGTACAAGAGAATTCAAAGTTTTGTTTGAACAAGGAAAACAAGAAGATTAAGATGAAGAATTGAGCACTGATCGTTCGCTTCTTTTTTCCCCTTCTCTTCTCTCGCTTGATTCGTGGCGGTCCCTTCTTTTTCCTTCATTCTCCATTGGATCATCATCATCGCCTCCCTCACCTCGCTGTCTGATCTACGATCCGCTTCAAACCTTTCACTCTCCGTCCTTAGGTGGTCCCAAGTCAGAGGCGAACCACCCTAACAAGATTGAAACCCCACTTTGGAATTACCCTTTTTGATTAGCGTTCTAATCAGTCGCACAAGTTGTAAGTCTTGTCTTGTCCGATTACTTCCCCTCTCTCTGCTTTCTGCTGACCCGGGTCTTTCTACTTTTGCTTCAATCCGAACTAACCTCTGCTTGCCTCTCTTGGTTTCCTTTTCCTTCCTTTCTTTCTTTCTCTCTTGGTTTCTTTGTTTCTTTACTCTTCAACTCTTCAGACGACCCTTCCGTTCTCCTCTCTCTCCCTTCTCTCGTTCTCAGGTTTCGATTTCCGTGGCTCCCTGTTTCCTTCCAGAAACCCCCGTCCATCCCCCCTTCTTTGCTTCTTCCGGTGAGAAGAGGCCTCCCCAAACCGATCGAAGACAACTACGCGTAGCCGGGGCGTCCCCCTAGCAACGCCTGCTGAGGTCAACTTTACAACAAGAAACCCAACGAAATTTCACAAGCTCAAACGTTCTCACCCAAACCACAAAAAGCCAATCCGGGCCAATCCTTCCTCGTCACCAGGCAGACTTTTTTTCAACCGATCGTCTCCATCCGATTTTCACATCTCTTCAACGGATGATCAATTCCTCAGATACTACCTCGTTCAACGACGTCCAGACCAAACACACACTTGCAAACATGGCCGCTTCCGCTCTGGTCTTGCCTCCGTTCGAGACCGTATCCGAACTTTCTGGTCAATGCGACCTACCAACTCCATCGTACTTGCCAACCCCTCCTTCGTTCGCTTGTTCCCCTAACTCCTACGTCAAGACTCTGCCTACGGTGAATATTCCTTTTGTCCACCAAGGATCGACCGAACAGGTCATGCAGGCTAGGATCGCCGGGCTCGTTAACGCGATGGAAGACGAAGACGCATTCTTTGTTAGCGATCTCGGTGAGGTCTACAAAGCCTTGATGAGCTGGCGAAGATGTCTGGCCAGGGTCGAGCCTTTCTATGGTATGTTTTCTCTTGTTCATTTTTCAAAAATTTAAATCCAAACTTCTCTAAAACCAATTTTTTCTTCTCGTCTGTTTCCAAAAATAAAAACAAAAACGAAAATGAAAAACAGCCGTCAAATGCAATCCAGATCCTGCTGTTCTTCACTTGCTTTCGCTTTGTGGCACCGGTTTCGATTGTGCTTCCCAGGCGGAGATCATGAGCGTACTTTCCCTCCCCGTTCCTGCTTCGCCCAGCAAGATTATCTTTGCGAACCCTTGCAAGCCGACGTCGTTCATCCGTGCCGCCCGATCGCATGGGGTCGACATGATGACGTTCGATAACGCGGATGAGCTTCTCAAGATTTCAAAGCTCTACCCTACCGCGAAGCTAGTGCTCCGGTTGTTGACCGACGACTCCAAGTCTCTCTGCAGATTGGGTCTCAAGTTTGGAGCCCCAGTGGAGACCTGCGAGGGTCTGCTTGAGCTCGCTTCTCGACTCGGTCTGGACGTCATCGGTGTCTCCTTCCATGTCGGTTCCGGTTGCAAGGATCCTCAGATGTTCGAGGACGCCTGTGAGCGAGCTCGAAGGGTGTTTGACCTGGGTGTCCAATTCGGTTATCGATTCGGCCTACTCGACGTTGGTGGTGGATTTGAGAAAGAATACTTTGAAAAGGCCGCCAAGGTTCTCAACCGGGCTTTGGACAGATTCTTTCCGGTAGAGTCTGGGGTCAGGATCATCGGTGAGCCCGGTAGATTCCTCGTCTCTACCGCTTTTGTCTTGGCGACAAACGTGGTGGCCAGACGGTCGGCTAGAACTACCTACGCCGGTGTACTCGAGGAGGATGCGTTGATGAGCGGTCTCAGCGGCGGTGCTGCCGCCGTTGAGGGTGCTGGTGCCACCACGCCCACGTCCGAAGGAGACGAAGCAGGGGACCTCATGAGCAGCTCAATCTTTTCCCTCGATGGTTCCCTGGAAGGTAGCAAGCATCTTGGTGACGTAGGAGATGAAGAGCAGACCCCGAAGGTCATGTGTACGTCCAATGTCTTTTTCCACTATGGCTGTCTTTGCTTCTTTCTGTCTTGAACAGACGCTTATCTCCTCTCTCTCTCTCTCTCTCTCTCTACTGCCATGCGATTTCCTTTCGAGTAGACTACATCAATGATGGTGTCTACGGTTCATTCAACTGCATCATGTTTGATCATCAAATCGTTCACCCGTTCCCTCTTACGCTTCGTGCAGGAACTGTCACCTGCCCGTTTCCTCGATCGTTCCCTCCGAACATCTCTCTTGAGGAAGATCTGACGGTTCAGATGGGTTACCCCAGAGCACCAGGTGGAACAGAGATGGCTTCCGTTTGGGGACCGACCTGCGATTCGATCGACTGTGTCAGAAACATGGTAGTTCTGCCCAGATCGTTGGAAGTGGGTGATTGGCTAGGATGGGGAGAGATGGGTGCTTACACGTGCTGTGCGGCCAGCACCTTCAACGGGTTCGTCCATTCTCCTTTTCTTCTTTCTCTAGCTCGTTTGGTCCAAACGCTTACGACTCTTCTCTGTTGTCTTGGCGTCGATCACCATTGCAGTTTCAAAAAGTCAACCGTCTTGTACACCAGCGGAGGGGACGCTGTTGCCGCGCTCGAAGTCAACAGGATCCTCGCTTCATGCTCTTCCTCGGTCTAATCTATCCTTTTCCTTCTATTCTTTTCTTTTTCGTTTTTTCTTCTTCTTTCTTTCCCCCTTTCTTGCTCTCTTGTTATCTTTTATTTTATTTTAATATTGCTTTTCATTCCTTATCTTCTATCTGTTTCGCTGCATTCATCTACTCTTATTGAAACATACCAGCCCTTCCTTACCCCTTGTTTTTCTCTTCTCTTCTTTTCTTTTCTTCTTTTTTTCTTTCTCTCCGTCCGTCGTTCACTTCTCTTTTTCTTTTACTTCCAATGTTTCGATAATCCTTCTCGTTTTCATTTTAAAAAATGTAAAAAAAAAAAAAAATCTTTGTGAAAAGAGGAAGTAAGACAAGAGAGCAAGGGAAATTTTGAGAACGGAGATTGCATTCGATTGAATTGTCACAAAGATAAAAGAAAAGAAGAAAAACTCTTCCTAATTCTCTTTCTTCTTGACACTGACTTGGAACGCCGTCTATGTAGCGTTCATCATCGCTAAATAATCGCTGAACACTATCGATGACAACCATGTGAACAGCCATGCCTTTTGACTTCCTACTCACCCACTGGGCCTTCCCATCCGAAAAGCGAACCTATCGGAAGGAAACCCGGCTGGCTCGAGAGAACCCATCGATTAAAAAAAGGCCATAAGCCATAAGCCACGAGAGAACGGTCGATGCCATCTAGGTTTCATGGTTGATCATCGACCCAACTATTGAGTCTGAAAACTTGGGTTGAGCACTGGTTGTGTTCATCCTGTGAGGATCAATCAGATGGACTGAGAAATTCTAGTATCTATCCAGTCAATCAGTCAATCAGTCAGTCAGTCAGTTGGAAGGCTTCACTCGAGGCAAACTCGAGGCAATCTAGCGGGTTCAATCAAAATCAAAAGCTCTCTTTGGAAAGAGATGTCAGTCACACGACAACCACTCGGCCGGGTCAGTCAGGAATACACTCTCGGTTCTTTTGCCTGATTCTTTTCTTTTCTTTTCTTTCTTTTTTTTCCTCTCTTTCTTTTTGCCTGGTCTGTGTTGTCTGTTTTCACCTCGACCGCTAGACCCGTTACAAGTTCTTTCCTGTGCGTCACAGAGAACAAGACAAGGAGAGAGAAATGGTGTGACATGCATCGATAGAGTGCCACTCTTGACGGGAGGGAGGGAAAAAGAGCAAGATAGAAAGTTTTTGGGGGGATCTTTCCCAATTTACTTCTTCTTGGCGGCAACGGTCTTTCCACGTCGACCGGTGGTCTTGGTGTGCTGACCCTTGACTCGGAGCTGCCACAAGTGCTATATGATCGGCAAAGAAGAGGAAAAGAAAAGATTGAATGGATAGAGTCGTCAGGAAAAAAGGCCCTTTGATAAATACTCTGTATGATGAAAATTCAAGACGTACTCGGAGACCTCGGTGGGATCGGATCTTCTTGAGTCGCTCGAGATCCTCTCGCATCTTCTGGTCGATACCGTTGGAAACAACGTGCATGTCCTTTCCGTCGGTGACGTCCCGCTGTCGGTTGACGAACCAAGAAGGGATCTTGAACTGAGCAGGGTTCTGCATGATGGTGACAATTCGCTCGAGCTCATCAGAGTTGAGCTCTCCGGCTCTGGATTGGGGTCGGTCGTGATCACAGACGAAGAGGGGAAAGGTGGCGAAGCACAGTGGATGAAAAGAGAAGGCAGGGAACCAAAAATTGAAGTGACAGATCGTGATATTGGAGGCAAGGAAGAACGGAAACGGATTCTGTCAGTAAGCATCATTCTCTCGAACACATACACATAGCCCTAGGTCTACTCGCTAGATCAAACGATCTGGAACGAACCGCTTCTTGAGGTCAACATCGGCCTTCTTGCAGACGATGTTGGCGTATCGTCGACCAACTCCCTTGATCTCGGTCAAGGCGTACATGATCTTTCGTCGACCATCAACGTTAGTGTTGAGGAGACGAAGGATGTGCTGGAACTGGACGTGGGCCTCGGGAGCGACGAAAGACCTAAAACAAGGAGAAAAAAAACCGCATTCCAACACACACAAGCACACATAACAAACAAGAGGTTTTTTTTGTCAGCAGGCTCGTTCCCTCCTTTTCTACCGTCTGTTGTGAGAAGGATGTGTGGAGAACGATACAAAGGATGGTGCTGGAAGAAGAGGCTGTCGAATGGAAAGATCGAATCGGTGCTTTCCTAGGGTCTGAGTTCCGTTGGGCCCTCCTCACGTTCACTATTTCCGTTCCCCAACTACTACAGACAACCTTTCCATCGAAATTTTCATAACGTTCCTCTTGTCCCTCCGTTTTCGGCCTGGCTCACGATTCCACTAAACCACACAAGCATGGCCTCTCTCTAGTCCGTAGGATTTGGGGGATTATGTCGTGTGTTGCTCAGCCATTCTTCATTCGTTCCCTTTCACTCTCTGTCCTCCCTCCTTTTCCTCCCGGGAAAGCACCAATTTCGATTTGATCCATTGACAGAGCCTGACAGGGAGCACAACGAGCGGAAAGAAAGACAGCCAAACAAGAAAAGTAACAGAGAAACACGACGAACATCTTGACTGCTTGGGGGACAAAAAGCGAAAAATTAGAAAACCTAGCGTGAGAAAATCGACAGATTTTTTCTCCCCCCCGTCGTGCGTTGAGACTTCGCAAGGGTCGGTCAGACAGGAATAATTCATTTATATTTATCTTAAGATACTTAGGTAATATCGACTTAATAGCACTCTCTACATTAGTATCCTTACTATGCTCCTTAGTATATAGCCAGGGTTAATTCCGGTGTCCTTCCTGTTGTTGGTCCCGTTCATCAGGGTCTTGTTACTGAGAGAGAGACTTCGTTTGATGGAGGAGCATCGTCTGATGTACACTGTAGACAACACATCTAAAAAGAAAAGAAAGGCGTTCTGTTAGATAGTGTCTAACAATGAGCAAAGTCTATCATGTTCATTCTCCCTTTCTCCACACTGGTGAAACCCATGTCTATTTCTTGCTTTTGCTTTTGCTGCTGCTTCTTCTTTCTCTTCTCTACCTCCTCAGTTCTGCCATCTTCTTGTGTTCTTATCGCTTTGACCAGAAGAAACTGATTGATAAGTTCTGCAGGGTTCTTTCCTATTCCGGTGAGGTGAAATTCTTCTCTGGTAAGTGTTCACTCTGTCCATCGTCAATATACAAATCTCAGAGTACCCAGGAGTTCACCTAGAGTAGTACGTGTGCAACGCGCATAAATAAGCATAGTGTTACATTTAGATTTCCCAGCTGCATTCATGAGCGTGGCATTCCAGATCAGACACAAACTCAAGCACATATCAGACCCTTTAGTATCTTATATATGTGTGTGTGTTATCTGCATGCTACAGAGACGGCGGAAGAGGGAAGGCATAATGTTTTGCTACAAGCCGTTCCTCTCTTTCTCTCTCCTTGCTTTTCACTCACTCACACACACGCACTCTCTCTCTCTCTCTCTCTCTGAACTAGCGCGAAAGAACCACTCGCTACCCTACATCAAGAGGTTATGTCTGGTCGTCGGAAGAGAATAGATGTTCCTTGAGGAATAACCCTAACACATCCACAACGACCTATGGAGGTGATTAACCAAAAAGATTTACCTGTGTCTATTTCGTTCTCTCTACAAGCAGAATCCTTGTACCATCAATAATCACTTCACGTCTCTTCTTTGGATTCAATCGCCTTGATCTTCAGCACGTACACACACACACACACACACCGCATGTCGTCATCGTCCGAATATGAATCCGAGTCGGAAGATGAGACAGAGGCTTTGTCGACCACGATCGACGAGCTCGCTTCCTCTCTATCCGCGTTCGACTCCGAGTTTATGAACCCTTTAATGGCGAAACCGCTCAAGGAGACACTCGCACAGATGACAACAGAGATGGACAAGTCCAAACTCTTGGTCAACATCGGTTATGTTGTTCTCGATTTGATCTGGAGTATGTGTCTTTCTATCTTTTTGATACGCCCTCAGAGGGCCATAAGTTGCAACTCAAACCTGACGAGATATGTTTACTCTCTCTCTCTATACTCGCTCTCCGTTGACAGTCTATCTTCGTACGAAAGGGATTGATCCAGAGTCTCACCCGGTCATCCCGGAGCTCGAACGGATCAAGTCGTATTTCGCCAAGGTAAAGAACGCAGAGAATCCGGAAAAACGTTCGTTCTTGTTCACTATCGCGTCGAGTCGAGTTTGGGGATTTCCATCCGGCTGACAGATACCAAACACCATATGGTTCGTCATGATCCTTATAAACAAACGCCAAACAGGTAAATTCGAAGTCGACAAACAGGCAGCTTCAAGATTCATCAAATCAGCTCTTCAATCCCAGACACAGGCGCAGCGAGCTTCTTCCTCTTCTGCTGGACAGGAACCTATGGAGATTGGGATGCAGACCCGGTTCAATATTTTGAAACACCAAGAAGCCGCGCTTCGAGAAAAAGACGGAGACGAAGATGACGAGGCCGAGAAACAGGTAGAGCAGGACACACAGATAGAGGTCGTCAACGGGGACAAAAAGAAGGAAGGGAAGAAATCAAAACGACCCAGGGTCGACGCTTTCGCAGGTCGGTCTCCTTTATCTCTCTCTCCCTTTCCTTTTCGCTTCTGAAAGAGGCGACATCTGATCGACCATTTCCTTTTTTGAACTTACTAGGATACGATGATCCTTCTTCTGCGTCTGCCCCTGTGGATAAGACAACGACCGTCGACTCTCCATCATCGACACCAGCTTCACCCACAATAACAACAACATCAAAAACACCGTCGACATCAAAGACATCAAAGGCATCATCATTATCATCAAAACCGACACCGACATCAGCACGTGTTTCATCAGACAAACAATCTTCGAAACGTCGGAAGAAGAACGCAGCCTAAAGACTCTCCAAGATGAACGAACGAATAAACAAAAATAAAAAAGACTCTAGATTCTCCCCCTCGTCATCTGCCTTTCCCCTCTTTTCGGACGGATGTCATGAAACGAATGTGACCCTTCCTCTTTCTTTTGCTTGTCTCTTCTATTATCATTGTTTTGTACCGTTCGTTCCTCTCACAGCTTTCTTGTTCAAAGATCGACAATTTCGTTCCTTCCCTTTCTCTGAAAAACAACGATGGAGCAAACAAACAGAAGATAGAATGAATGAATAGATTAACTAAATAGTTCCTAGTAAGAACACTATTTCCGACCCATCGCGAAACAGACCCAGTCAACCAAACCAATCAACAAAGAACAAGAACAAAAAAGAGAGAAGAAAAGAAAAGAAAACGGCAATTCGTCAGCCCAATGGTTGGTCTTGCAGTAGAAAAGGAACGTCATCTTGATGAGGATCGGGTTCTCACCTTGAACTCTCCCACGGCAGTGTTGAGTAGAAGCGAGACGATCAAACCATAGAGACCTATGACCTCACTGGAAAGCACAAGATCAAACAGAGTGCAATTCCCAACGCAAGAAAAAAATGATGAGTTAGGTCAGGTCAGCATTCCGTTCTAGGCAGCCAGAGCGAGCAAGGAGAGAGAAGAGAGAATGAGAGAGGGAGAACGTACGCGAAAATGAGGATGAGGACCATGGTGACGAATACTTTGGACTCGTAGACGTATGTTCGGACACACTAGATCAAAGAAACCACACCTTAGCCTTGTGTTCTTCTTCACCAACAGGAGAGAAACAGCACGAAGGAAACGAGTACACACTGCGTCTCCTACGATTCCGATCGCGTATCCGGCCGCGAGCCCTGTCATTCCACACGCCAAACCAGCCGCGAGATGAACGAAGCCTGCAAAGAGAGAGTACCCGGTGTTTGGAGCAAGAGTTCCTGCGATCAACACGGACACCACCAAACCATACACAGCGATAATTCCAGACATGACGACTAAAGGGAATCGAAAAGGGAAGAAAGGCCAAGAACGATTAGGGAAACGCTGAAGAAGGTAAAGATCAAGGTAGACTCCTCTTCTCATGAGAACAAACCTGGGATAAGACTCTTCATAATGAGGTCCGGTCGAAACGTCCCCAAACCGGCAATTCCGATTCCACTCTTGGACGTTCCATAGGCAGCTCCGACGGCTAAAGAAGGAAAAGGAGACAAGAATGAACATCGAGTGGACAAGAGATAAATGCATCAGATCCATACGCCCATCAGTGGAGACGAGGCCGAGAAGCAAAGAAACCCGAGACATACTGCTCAGTATCATCTAAGAGAGATAGGGTACCAATAGAAAAATAGAAAATAAAAAGAGAGCATAAATCCTCAGTAAAAAGAACACTCTAAATGGGAGCGAGCTATCGTAAAGAGAGGATGTAGAGAGAGAGCAAAAGGTCGTTTCGACGAAAGATACTTACTGCACTAGCCACACCACCGAAACCGAGGAAGGGTGCGTAAGGAGGACAGAGACTATAACAATAAAAGAAACGATACAACGAAGTGTTAGCCACATATACAGATCAGACAACACGGGTAGAATAGATTGAAACGAACGACATGGCTTGAAAACAAGGATAAGAAGATCAAGTTGATGGATGGCAAAGTGAGAGATGTGAGGAGAGAGAGGATGAAGGAAGAGATGTGAGGATATCTGTTTTATTAGAAAACTTTTCTAATCAATGACTACAAACGTTTTCTAATGAAGAGTCCATAGTCATTTCATTACAAAATCGCTCTATAGGATCAATACAAAATATTTATAGTTCAAACACTGAGACCCTTATCGGCCAGAGATACAACCTCATCAGGGAGATGCTCCTAACCATCGGTAGTCAACTCCCATTGGACGAATAAGAAACTATACGGAAGAAAACATGCTGATGTGTATATACAACGAATCTCATCCTCAGGGATACAAGAAAAGTGTGCATATACTGATCAGACTAAAAGAAAGATAGGCAAGAAGAAAGATGGAAAAAAATTAATCTTCCGTTTCCGGCCACTTTTCTTTTGGCTTGGACGACCATCAACTGTGTTGAACCCTCAACCACCACCACCACCATCATTATCATCGTTGGCAACGACAACGACAACGACAACGACAGCGACGATTGAAGGACCTCAAGTACTCACCACCGATGTCTCTCGCACAAAACCCTTCATCGAAAAAGCTTATTAATGTTTCTTCCCGTTCACTCGTTCAACTTCAGAGACATGCAGCCCGATCAACAAGAACGTCCCCTAGACGGCCCCTGTCGACCCAGTTAGCATCTTCCTCGCCATCGTCATCAGTATCTTCTAACCCTCCCTCGCTTAGCTCGTTGTCACTTTCCAATAGCTCTTCTCCATCTTCTCCTCCATCTTCTTCTACTTCATCGTCTTCTTCTGCGAATGCTGTACCAACATCAACCTTGTCTTCCTCATCGAGTTCCGGAGGAGGCCTCCAGGTGGCCTATCAATCAAATGCAACCGTTAATCATGCCGCCGGACAGGCAGGTCCCCAACCATCGCCCACCCACTATCATCCCTCGACTGCTCCGTCCCCTCCGCCTTCTTCTCCTCTTCCCTCTTCTCTTCCTGGTCCGTCCTCGAACGCTCCTCCTTCGCTTTCGTTCTTTGAGTTCTCGACCTTTTCTTCTACCGGCAACCCGGCATCTTCGCCTACTCCATCGAGCAGCACATCCGCCTCGTCCCCCTCGCATGCCGGAAATAAACATCCCCGATCATCCCCGCCCTCTTCGGGATCACCTTCGTCCCTTCTTTCTTCGTTCGATCCTACGTCAACACATCCTGCGAATGCCTGCCCAGCATACTCGCCAAGCGCACTTGAAATCTGGTCCCTGGTCGAAAACCCGGGATCCATGGGTCTTAGCTCTTCTTCAGATGTCTCGGCTGGCCTCAGAAGGCGGCGCCTTGTTTTTGATGCAGGAGCGTTCGGAATCCCGAAAACCACCACCGGTGGGCTCGCTCAAGACATTCATAAAGCAGGCGTTCCTTTCTCCACTGGACCTGGCCTCTCGGACGGCAGCCATCCACAAGGTCATTCCTACAGCGGCTCGTCCTCCGCCGCCGGATGGAACGACGAGGGCGAAGGTGAAAGCGTTAGGGTAGGCGAAGACGCGTATTTTGTCAAGACTTCGGCCGGCCCGGTCGTCGGTGGTGTCCAGGCATTGGGAATTGCAGACGGCGTAGGCGGTTGGAGCCGTAAAGGAATCAAAGGAGCCAACCCAGGTCAGTACCGTTGTGTTGTGTTTCTTTCTTTGTTGATCCCGTCTCCTTCTTGCTCTTCTCTTTTTCTTCCAGGTTACTGACGATACTACGCGCCTGGATTTCTTAAATTTTCTTAGGCCGTTTCTCAGCACTGCTGATGTCTCACATCGCTTCTTCTCTTCCCTCTTCATCGACTCTTCAGACAATCCTGTCTCAGTCGGCACCCGACCCGGTGGGAATCATGCAAGTCGGGTACGAACTTACACTTGAGCAAGCCGCTAGAGAAGGCTTCGTCGGTTCCAGCACCGCCCTCCTCGCCGTTCTCAAAGGAGAGGAGCTCAGGGTGGCCAATGTCGGCGATTGTTCGCTTTGGGTCATTAGAGAAGGACGGATGGTATTCAAGACAGAAGAGATGCAACATGCTGTACGTCTCGACTCTTCATATATTTCTATCATTCCTTTCTATGCGACTGACTCGTCAGGGCGCTTCTTGGGAATCACGCTAGTTCAACTACCCGTTTCAACTAGGAACAAACTCAAAAGAGACTCCCATCAAAGACGCAAAGAGCTACACCGTCAAAGTCGCCAAGGACGATGTTGTGTTGCTCTGCACGGATGGCTTGGTGGACAATCTCGTAAGTTTGAAAACTGAGTGACTCTGGAGGATATCAACGAAAATGCGTAATCTGACTTGAAAGATCTCTCTTCAAAGTACGATGATGAGATCTTGGAAGAGATTGCTTCGTTTTCACCTCCTCCGTTTACACCACCAAGCAGTACGCCTTCGTCCCCGTCCCCATCTTCGACGACTTCGACGTCCGCTCATTCGTCAACACCTTCATCGGCGTCCTCTTCGGCATCAACAACGGGCACCGGTACCAGCGATAGTAGCAGGTCACCTAACGCTTCATCTTCCTCATCTTCTTCACCATCTCCCCCTTCCTATTCTCACCAACCTAATCAGCGACCCCCAATCTCTCCTCAGCGAATCTCCGAGGCTCTCTGTTCGAGAGCAAAAGCAATGTCGGCTTCTAGAGGCACACCTTATGGTCCGAAGCAAGAGACTTCTTCCTCTTTCTTTGGTGAAAAGAGAGGAGAGGAGGGGACAACAGAATCGAATAGCGAGCGGGGTGAGATACCAAATACAGGATCCGGCGCGGGTGTAGATGGGGCGGGAACCGGAAACGGGACATGGAGAGGAAGGGATATGAACTCGCCGTTTGGAGTAAAAGCCAGTGGATGTGGGCTGAAGTTCTGGGGTGGAAAGGAGGATGGTTCGCATTCTCTTTTTTTCTTTTTCTTTTCTTTTCCTTCCTCTCTTGAGAGAAAACACGAATTAACATACAGATTGGGTGTGTGTATTTCTAGACATTTCGGTTCTGGTCGCTATCATCGGTGATCCGACGGTCTCCCCTCCTCATGCTTGATCGTCCATTCACAAAAACAAATAAACACTCTTCCCTCTTCTATCTTTAATGTGTTATTCCTTCAATAGTCCGTCGTCCCAATTGGATGTCTGTTATTCTTCACTCATTGTTCGTTGTACAGTCTTTCTACTTGTGTTATCCCATAAATTCCTTTCTCTCTCTCTCTTTCTTCCCTCTTTCTATCGGCTGCAAATACGAAAAAAAAAAACCGTCCGCGCTATCCTTTTCCAGAGTTGTATCATTCTTTTATTTTCTATCAATCTTCTGTTCTTCTTTTTGTATGTGTTGTTCACGTCCAATGTGTGTGTGTCGCCTCGACGCTTGCGTTCTTATGTCTATATACAGTGTCAGTCCGTTGATAGTTTTTATCTTTCTATCGGCTTCCTTCATCTGCGTCTCCTCTCTTTTCTATACTCATAGTCATTGGTTCTTTAACCCTTTCTCTTCTCTTCTCCCTCAATCTATTCTCCTCCTCTGATTGGGGTTTGACCGGATCATATACATGTCTATCAGTGTTGTGCAAATATCGTTCACGTCGCGCTTGTTACCATCTATCCGTAACCACTCGGCGACATTCGTCTTTTTCTCGGGGATTTTATCACTCATCTTTCATCATCATCTTCCATTCGTCACCTTTCCTTATAACTTTTCACCTGAGATTCCTTCCTTCTTACTAGGTATTGATTAACGATGGCTAAGAGATCGTTCAAAAAGAAAGTCCAAGACTGCTTCTCTCCCTCTGGGTCAACAAAGACAACAGAGTTGATATACCAACTTGACCCTGCCGAAATCGCCGAACAAGAACGAATTGAACGTGAGCAAGAAGAAGAAGATCTTCGAATGTTGGCTGCCGAGCAAGCTAAAGAGCAAGCTAAAGCCCAGGCGGAAGAAGAAGAGCTGAAAAAGATGGAGGGTAGGCAGATGGCGGTCGACCAACAGGAGGTTTTGTTGGATCAGGCGCATGCCAAACTGGGCGAATCGAAAAAGAAGGGATCAAGTAGAGATAGATTTAAAGAACGAGAGGTCCGTTTTTTTCTTTCTTTCTTTATCTTTTCTTTTTTGCTCTATTTTCTTTTGATCTTGTCCAAAATCGTCTTTGCTTCTTGAGAGGACTCACTAGCTGTCGTTATTATTGGGGTTCGACCGGAATTTGGCGCGATAATGCCCCGTGTCTTTTTTCTTTTTTTCTTCTTTTTTTCTTTTCGATATATATACTAATATCAACGATGGACAGGCAAGAAAGCAGGCCGCATTCGAAGCTTCACTACCTCCTCCGAACGAAGAAGAGGATGCTAGGATCATTCGAGAGAAGCAACATGAAAAAGATTCGCTCGCAAAGACGTGTGCGGAGCTCAAGCTGGAGTGCCACGAAGTGAGTGCTTCCCGCTTCTTTCTCCTAGAATGTATAAGCGCGCGACACAAAGATTCTTATAGATATAGAAAGCTCATGACATGAATATATACGAACTTAGATTTCCCCAGATGGACATGTACGCACCAAATCACTACTTCGTCTTGAAGCTACTGTTTACGGTCCTGATTACCTGGGTTGATTACTGGTTGGATGATAGTGTATGTACAGTGCGATTGCAGATCAGTTAGCTATCCTTGAAATGATATCATCCGAAGAAGTTGGTGCCTCTTTTCTTCTCGTTCTCTACGGGTCTCTCTTGCGGACTTCGAGGAAGCATTGACACCCTTTGGGTTGTATACTGTCTCCAGAACTCGTACCAGACCACCAGACACGCCGCAGCAGATTACATCGCTTCCCACCCGGACGATTTCATCCCTTTCCTCGCTGCTGCCGGAGGGGAGGACTCCACGGGGGCGCTAGACGATGGGCTGTTGGACGCTGCTGGACTTAAGGAGTACACCGATCGAGTTAGGGAGAGTGGTGATTGGGGAGGAGAACCTGAGGTTTGTTTCTGCCTCTTTTTCATCTCTTCCTTTCCTAAACATTCATGTCGTCTTCGTTTTATTTTCGCACGTGACTGTTCAAAACGAGAAGATCTTGGCGCTCTCGAGGCATTATAACATCCCTATTCATATTATCCAAGAAGGGCCTCCAACTATTGTCGCCCACGCGCCTGGGCCAGAGGGGAGTGGGACCATCACCGTTTCACAGGCGAGCGCAACTCGTTCGGTTAAAATCAGCTTCCACACCAAGTATGTTACTCTTTTTCTTACTTGTTCTACTAGAAAGAGGGATGTGTTATTAACTAGGCCGATTCAATTTGGAACTACTCAGGATGTACGGCCTCGGAGCACACTATAGTCAGTCTCGACCGTTCTTTCTCTTTATCCCTTGAAACTTACATTTCAGTTCGAAAAAGAAATCGTCCATTCTTTGATCGTTCATCAATGAATTGAAAAAAAAAAACTGAGCTTGCCTCTCGTTTGTTTGTTCATACTGTTTGCATTCTAAAACTTTTGAATTGCAGATTCACGTAAGATGTCTTCGTGTTTACTTGTTTCACCAATCTTATGCCTATTTACTAAATCCTTCTCTCCTCATGTGGACAACAATTGTTGTTTAGTCCGAGAACATTCGTCCCGACATCCCAACAATGATGTTCTTAGTCCGGACGTCCCGCTCTGATTTATGCGGCTGACTTTCGCCATTCGTGTCAATCTACTCCATCTATCATTCTTGGCTCGTTCACTGTCTTTCAATCTATAAATTTTGTATCCATTGCTTTTTCTTCATATAGATATTCTCTCGTAAAACAAATATCATCCTGTTTTCTCAGCCGTTCTTTCTATCCTCTGTCTTGCTCTTCTCTTCTCATGCTGCCTTCTCGTCCACCTATCCGTTCGTTCCTTAGTCAACCTTCACCCATCCGCCTACTCTCATCTTTGTCTCCGGCTCTTTGTTGATGCACCTGCTGCTGTTCATTATTTTTTCCCCAACATCTCTTCATCTATTTTTCCGCATCGGAACCTAAGTTGTAATGCGAGAGTTCAAATATGAACAAGCTTGGAATACGACGTGATGCGACAGAATTCAATGGTATATCGTGCCAGGTGGTCTGCGTAAATTTGGAAGTTTTCTTTCTTTGTTGGCCTTACAGAGAGTTAATATAGAGGCTGATGTCAATGTTTAGTTACTGTTACATAAATGTCGATCTGGATGAGTTTCTTCCTCTACTCTGTATATCCATCTGGTCGATAGTCTGTGCAATTGTAAGCGCTTCAAAGAAAGAAGACAGATCGACACGAAACGGTATCTATCATGAAACTGTTCATCTTCATCTATCTTAAAACGGTCCATTCTGAATCAGAGAAGAATGAGAGAAATAATATTTCTAATCGAGTCAGACATCAACGAAAACCCTTTTCCTGGCGACCCACTTGAATGGCCCTCCTCCTTCATCCTGCTCCTTAATTTTAAACCCGACATACTTTCCTTCGGAAACATACTTTGCGTCTCCTTCATCTCCGGATGATGCCGAGGAAGAAGAAGAGGAGGAGGAGGAGGAGAAAGAAGAAGAAGAAGAAGAAGAAGAAGAAGAAGAAGAAGAAGGTAGGAGCTCAGAAGAAGCAAGAAGGAATTCAGAGATAGGTTTATGCAGCCATCTGTCTGGAGAGGAGAATAGGGGAAATCCATTCTCGAACCACCCTAGATGACCGCCACCACCAACGACAGCTAGAACAGCATGTGAAGATTTCGAAAACTTTTCGATCGGGAGCATATCACCTGGTATGATAGGATCGTCCAAGGCGCTTATACACAACGTTGGGCTGTTGAGCAAGGTAGAGTTCAGCACGGCGAGAGAAGTTCGAGATATGCGGAAAGAAAAGGAAAGAATGTACTGACATGGCAATCTGATGAAGTTTGTTCTGGGGACTCGCCCACTTTGAAGGCAACAACGGACTTCTGTCAGTCACCCATCATATGATTGATTTAACATGAGAAAAAAAACAACAACAAAGTAGAGAAACGAACTTGATAATACGACTCGGCATCAGGGAAGGGGAAACATTCCGGGCTACCTCCAACGGTACTGACGACCACCTCATCCGTTTCCCTCAAAGTTGGTCTCCACATCTTCTTAATAGAATCGATATGACGAGCGATCCTGGACTCCGGATGACTAAAGATCTCTGCAGAAGCAGGCGATTTGAGGATCTTGGTAAAAATATTGAGAATGTTTGTCCCCATCGCCCGAGAATAGATCTGCCGCGAGAAGAATGTTGCATCCAGTCTGGTAGACATTCCAGGACAGCTAAACAGGGAAGAACGATGAAAGATGAAGAGGAAAATGACTGAGTTGAGGTTTTGCATGAGAGGGAAATAAGGAAAAAGGCTTACTCCCAAGGTGCACTGACGACGGTAGCAGATTTCAAAATACAATGCGCGCCCTCCTCAGCGATGAACCGGGCAAGTACTCCAGCTCCAAGAGAGAATCCGCATCCCAACAGAGGTGCATTAGGATACTTCTGGGAGATATGCAATACAGCCGTTCGGAAATCTTTTTAAATGATCGTCAGGATTTAATTGACAGGAGGAATGATTTTGAAAAAGAGGTGGGACTCGAATAAAAAAGTGCTACGAACCATCCGTGTATCCGGCTGAATAGAGCTGAGCGGATGTGACGGGAACATCGGCGCATCCCCTGAACTAGCTTTCCTTGAAGCCAAAGAGTTAGCTACCAGCTACGCACGCCTAAGGATGGAAGAGAGAGCCTCACGTTGACGACCACGCCTCTGAAACCTAAACCGCCAAGCGCTTTATCCTTCGTAGCATGGGCCATGACGTTCCTCACGTAACTTTCGTACGATCCCCCGGTGAGTCCATGGGCAACAATGAGTACAGGAGTATCTTCAGCTGGCGTAAATGAGTTGACGACAAAGTCGAGACCGAGTGTACCGTTGTCAACAGTTTCGAGAAGAGTCCTGATGTAGGTCACTGGGTCGATAAGTGTAAAGTTTCCTAGGACGTTGTAGACCGTTTGAAGGTCACCGTCTTTGAGAACAGGCAAGATTTGATTGATGGGTGGGCGTTGGCTGTTAGTATACGAGTGTTGGCATTCAAAAGATGTGAAATAGACACCAACTCCAAAGCCACCATGAGGGCTTAAAGATTCCCCTAAGAGAAGGGCAGGCATCTCTGATCCACTAAGAAGGCGAGTTGAGAAATAAGGAAAAGCATGATGAACAAGATATGATCAGCCTCTGGAAACGAAGTAGCACACGTGAATGGTGACAGAAATACGCAAAGGCGAGGGCACGTACATCATGTACGCTGATCGACTCTATCTCTTTACCAGATCCAACTCGACGAACATTCACCAATTCTGGATCAGCAGGACCAGGAATGATGATGATAGACTTCTTCTTGGGAGACGGCAGGATCATGTCCTTGAGACTGTAAGATTTGATGAGAACGGTTGGGGACGATGACGTGGGAGGAAGGCAATACGGTCAAAAAAGAATTTCTCGATACAAAACTCAACGCTGAAAACAGCAAGAACTCACATTCTAAAAAGACCTCTACTTCTTTCAAATAACATCGTCGGTTTCTTTCTAAAACTGGAGAAAGAGGGAACGGTGAGCTTGTGTGTCTTGAGGGTGAGTGATTAAAGCTGATGTTCTTTTTGTCGGAGGGACATTGACGATATCTTTCTGATTACGTAAGTCACGTAAGCGTTTCATATACCCTTCATACTTTCTCACCTCCCTGATTAGCTCAGTCTTCCAACCATCGACCATGGCTCCTATCACAAAGAAACGATCAAGGAAAAGCCCTCTCCCTCCTCCTAGTCAGTTTGAGTCATTGTTCTGCCTTTTTCTGACTATTACGATGATGTGACCTGATCTGACCAAAGTCTTTCTCTTCAGCCAAACCGTTGATCTGCCTGGGACTGGAAGGCTCAGCTAACAAACTAGGTGCCGGTCTCATCCTCCATCATCCTTCTGGCCAAACCACAGTACTTTCCAATGTCAGACATACCTACATCACACCTCCAGGAGAAGGATTTCTACCGACTGATACTGCAAAACATCACCGACAATGGGCCGTTAGTGTTGTCAGAGACGCTATGGTCGGCGCTGGAGTCGGATGGAAGGACGTCGATGTGATCGCTTATACAAAAGGTTGGTCGATTTTTGTTTGACCTTTAAAGACAGAGCTCATTGAATTCACATCAAACTCTTTTAATACAGGTCCAGGCATGGGAGGACCATTACAAGTATTCTCTCTGGTTGCTAGGACATTATCACTCATGCATAACATACCGCTCATAGGCGTCAACCACTGTGTCGCCCGTCCGTCCCCTCTTCTATCCCGTTATCTCTTTGCCGTCGCTCATCATTTTCTCTTCATGCGTATCACCAGACATCGAGATTGCTAGGTTTATCACTTCGTCACCAAATCCGATCGTCCTATACGTATCGGGCGGAAATACGCAGGTAATTGCATATTCTCAACAACGTTATCGAATCTTCGGCGAGACGCTTGATATCGCTGTGGGAAACTGCCTGGATCGATTTGCGAGAGCTGTCGGCCTGTCTAACGATCCGAACCCAGGATTCAATATCGAAAAAGAAGCGAAAAAGTATGTGGCAGTGACAGGTTTTAAGTGTTATGACCAGCAAATGGGTTGACCTTTTTATATATTTATCAATTTTCATGTTAACATCGCTTATTGCAGAGGAAATCGGCTTGTGCCGTTACCGTATTCAACAAAAGGGATGGATCTTACACTATCCGGAATCTTGACCGCTGTCGAAGCCTATACCCTTCTTCCAAACTTTGTCCCACTCAAGTCAGACTCCTCGTTTACCCCGACGACAAAGCCGAACATGTCGACCCTCAAGGCGCTCAACCAGGCTCCTTCGTTTACTGGCCAGGCGATTGATGAGGGAGAGATCACCGTGGGCGATCTGTGCTTCAGTCTACAGGAGTGCGTTTTTGGGATGCTTGTCGAGATCACAGAGAGGGCATTGGCTCATGTGGGAGGCAAAGGTGGAGAGGTGTTAATTGTCGGTGGGGTTGGATGTCAGTATCGTCAATCGTTGTTTGTGCTTCTTTTCCTTTTACGAGACTCATGGTTATCTCTGTTTTCTGTGCAGGTAACAAACGATTACAAGAAATGATGGGTATCATGGCTTCTGAACGTGGAGGTAAACTCTATGCTACGGATGAACGGTGCGCCTCTTTTTGATTTCCTCTTGTTCGCATTATTCCCTTGAGTTACAATCTGACCTTCTTATCTTTTGAGAATATAGGTTCTGTATCGACAATGGAATCATGATTGCCCAGGCCGGATTACTCCAGTATCGAATGGGCCAGACCACCCCAATCGAGCAGACGACCACCACTCAGCGCTTCAGGACGGATGAGGTCCTAGTCAGCTGGAGAAATTAGAACAGATATCATGTTATACAATGAATGAGAACAAAGCATACCTGAGAAAGTACATACGTTGAGAGACTAGGGCAAGAAAGAGTGACTACCCAAGATTATATAAGCAAAACGTAACCACCTTTACCGATAACCGTAACCAAGTCTTCCTCCTCCTTCTCTTTCAAACTCTTTCCTGAACCTTTACTTCTACCCTCTATCTATCCTCGTACCATCGATCTTGATCCCTCTCGAAATGTCTGCTCTCTTCCGAACTGCTGCCCGAAGGGCCCCTGTCCCCTCCGTCTCTAAGATTGGACTTCGATCTCTTCACTTCGAGAACGTTGCTACGTTCGTTCATCTTTTCTCTCTTCTTTTTTTCTTCTTTTTTTCCTTCGATTGTGATTCGTACTTTTCTTCATTCAATCCTCTCTTCTTAATTCATTCAATTTCTCAACTTCTGGGTTGTATGGGAAAAGCTTGGGTGAAGAGCTCATCACCGCGAGAAACATTTGCTGATAATTACGTCCCTTTTCTTTGTCTTTGACTCGACCGGATTACTTTGTGGCTTCTCGTAAACAGCACTGTACGTTTTTTCTTCTTTCTTGAGATCAGAGAACGACACAGGATTGGATATAGATTATTATAGGAGCTACTGTCATGTGCTTCTGTGTTGATTCATCCGTGACGAAGTGTCCTGTCGTTCGGACCCAACCTTGTTCTTGCTGGAAGAGGATGATGGAGAGGATCGACGTGTTTTCTTGGTCCAAGCTCTTCACTAAACCTCACTTCTTTCTCTATTTTAAATCTTAAATAGGCCACTCCTTGGTCTACCTTCGCTTCCAGGAACCCCAAGACTTTCCAGTTCCTTCTCCTCGGAACCTGCGGGTACGTTCTCTCTTTTTGTGCTAGTAATTTTTATTGTACGATCGATAGTAGTGAAAGGGAGTGGCGCCTGGATCGATGTTGATTGGTCTTTTTTCTATCATCTGCACTATGGGATAATATAGGTTCTGGTTCGCTGTTCCCTTCATTGTCTCCCGTATGTCATTTTTCTTCTTTCTGCATGACGCGTAGAGTATGAGAAGAGTTCAAGAAACAGATTTTATAAGTGAATGACCGACTGATCATTTAACAATCTTGTTTAAACTTCATCTGTAATTATTCTTGTTTTTGTATCCTTGCAGAGTACCAGCTGTATGTCTTCCTTCTCTTTCGTCTTCTTCTTCGCATCTTCTTCTTCCATCTTTAAAATTCTTCCGGTTCATCTCTGACAAAACCCTCTGTTTATCTGTATTTCTCACGTCGCTTCCTTTGTTTTCGTCTAATGGTGACGCCCATGTTATATAGCCGAAAGACCAACAAGCACCTCGGTTGGTATGACCCTGAGGAGATCTAAGTACATGTGCTCCTTCTGAATAATTTCAGGGGTTTCTGGCAGAATCGTTATTCGCTCACTGAAGGATCGATCAATGGTCGGGTCAGGGGATTTGTAGTATGCAGCGTGGATTGAGATGGAGAGAAAGGGGTTATACATTTTTATTTTTTCATCTTTCACTCTTCGCTTGTCAAAACTTCACCGTTCGTGTCCCTTCACAGACCCAATGAGGCCAAGTCATCCATTTGAGTGAACTGGACAAGGAAGCGTCAGCCACAGTCAAACATTACATATGATAAGGTGCTCTAGATTGCGTAAACTCTTATGAGAACGGTGTCCAACGATTGTGTATCAGGTATTAAGCTTCAGAAATGAGCTCCGAAAATGTGCTGGATATAATTGTTTCTGATAAGTGAAAGACAGTAGATTTAAAAAGTTGAGCCGGGAAGAGTAAGCAATGTTCATCGAACGGGACCTAGCCGATATCGGCCTTAGAAGTTGATGATCGGTTATCTGAATACACTTCGTCTGGGACGGTGTCGCATCTCCAAAATCCACCAAGCCTTTTCTCTTTGACCCAGCAGTGTTCTCGCCTTCTTTTCAGCTGCTAGGTGAAGATATGAAGAAAACAAAGAGAACATGAAAAAAGATGAGGGGGACGACGAGAACTACATGAAATCCAAAGCTTTCTGTCTCTTCCCGACCCCCCCTGCGACCCCCCCTTCAGCTCTAACTGTCTCACTAGGTTTCTCTACCCAAACTTGTTCCTCTTCTTCTCCTACCGCCGAACTAGCAGCAGCTGCTAATCTGTCCTCCTCTTCTCGTTTTCTCTTCCTTTCCTCTCTCCTTAGCTTCCTTTCTCTCTCCCTCTCTTCCTTGTTCTCCCCTCCCTTTTCTGCTTCCTCTTCCTCACCATCCATGAATGAAAGAACCGCCTTTCGTTTTGACTTTGATTTACTCTTTCCATTCCCACTTCCGTTCTTTCCAGATCTCCCAGATCGAGAAGGATCTGAAATTCCTGATGCAGTGGAAGCAGTTTGACGATCAGGTTTAGACGTGAACGTAGGTCTGAAACCCGATGAATCAGTCAAAGCCGGAAGCGTCGACCGGACAGGAGTAGGCTCCGTTTGAGAGGAGGGTTGGGTAGGATCAGAGTGCATGGAAGCAGTAGGACGCGATGGAGGAGGAGGTGGTGGAGGTGCGAGGTCAGAATCAGAATCAGAATCCGAGTCTTCGGCGTCGGATGCAAAGATCGCCTATTTGTTGTATGGGATACAGTTTAGTTTGCAGAACGATCTATGTGATATCAAAAAGAGAAAGTAGACATGCCTTGAAGATGTCCATTGATGGTCTAGCTTGGTTCTCAATCTCCGAATTCAGACTCGACTCCTCCTCTGCTTTCACATCCTTTTCTTCAGTCGCAGCTACTGTGGCTGCATCAACCACATGCGTGAACCTCGTCTGCCATGCATTTGGATCAGCCGGAGGCGGTCCAACACTTGAGCCCGCTCCGTTGGAGCCAGGTTCAACAAACGCACCCGCATCTGACGAATCTTTCGGTCCCTCGGGCCTCGGGTCTGCCACTCCGAACCGTCTACAGACCAATCTGACTGGGAAAAACTCTACAGTCGTCCTTGTGAGTGGACCATACATCCCCATTCTAGCGGCTTGCTGGACAGGCGTCTCGTTCTCTGGAATTTTGATTTCCGACCGACTCGCTTCTTCCTTGGCTTCTCGTTCGGCTTTGGCTTGAGCAAGCGAAGCTTTTGCCTCGGGTGTCATGACAAACAAACCTGCTTTGGCCGAAGGCCCTTCGATAATTGGTTGAGAGGAAGAGGTAAACCTGTTGGCCATCGAGAACGACATAGGCCTAAACATCTGCGCTGCTTTCTGAAAATCAGATAATTCTCGATAATGGTCCGCGGCGGATTGACCTGGCTGAGGTTGAAGTATGCCCGTTGGATCTGATTGGGTGGATTGAGAGGAAAGATACGCCCGATAACGAGCTTGTTTTCCAGGATCATCCAAAAATGGCATATAGCCGAGAAGCGCAGAGTTGGCTGTCACTGGATCAACAGTAGGTGTATCGAGAGCAGGAAGAATGGGACCAGTCGATCGAGCTACGGGCATGTCTCCAGTAGCCTTCGGTTTTGATGAAGAGGACGCAGAAGTAGAAGAAAGGGAGGCGAGACGTTCTCGATCTTTCGCAGAGAGATATTCGAAAACAGACTTGGCAGCATTTGGTATAACTGGTTCAGCAGGTGAGGGAGTCGAAGGTTGGGCTGTAGATTCTCCAAGAACGGCACCTCTCTAAAGAAACGATAAGTATTCGAGTTCGTGCGAAGGTATCATCTTCAAACGATGATGACAAACGTGAGACAGACTCACATCGTTAGCTGTCATCGCTTGTCTCCTCTTCCAAGCTTCCTCCCCACTTACGACCTCCTTTCCTTTTCCTTTCTCCTCGATTGAACTTGCTCCCACAACTGTAACATCCCATTTCTTGCCTCGATTCCAAACCCGACTTGGTTTTGGTGTCCAGCCTGCAGGCACAGCAGGCGGATCGAACCATTTGTCCTCGAGAATAGGTCGAGAGGCAACAATGAAGCCACGGATGACAGGACGACCATCATGCCAGGTAGAGGCGGCAGAAGAACTGGCTGTTGGAAAAGACGGGCGAGAGGATGCATATGAGGAGCGCTAACAGTTCAATTGTTTCGATTTGGTGATAGATGAAGCATACATGAGCCTATCACTGCTACAAACTGTTGCCGAATCCAGATAAATTGAGAGGAAAGAAATATAAACATACGGCAGATGCAGAACCTAATCGCATAATGTCTTCATCATCGTCCTCATCTTCGTAAGCGAAGGAGGCTGAACAATAACAACGAGTAATATAGGGATGGGCGCATAAGAAATCACGTCAACAGTTTCTTGGACGTGAGTTCAACAAAAAATCAACTCACAGTTCTCTTTCTGATCTAGATGATCCGTCTTTTTCAAGCCATCTCCCTTGACCCAACCAAGCCCTTCTGACCCTTCCTTCTGATCATAGAGGATCAGCTTAGTATCCCTGGGCGCAAATAGGTGTTTTTTCGCCTCTGCGTCCTCGCCTGTTTCATCACCCTCTTCTGGGTCATCAGCCATCATATTTGGATTTTCTTTGCGCTCTGCTAGACGAAGGGCTCGGGCAGTAATTCGGGGCCCTATACCTTGGCCCGGACGCCACCCCAGCTTGCCGAGGATGGTGTCACCGACATTGGAAGAGGACGGCTGAACTAAAGATGTAAAGAAGGAAGAAAGACTGAAATTCAAATATCAAGAAGAGCGAAGAATGGTTATCAGCTCCTTCTGGTCCGTAGTACACTTTGGATGAGCAGTAGACAAATAGACACATACTCTCCCTCATTCTTTGGCCCTGCAGCGGATGAGGCGACCTTATCGAGCCCAAACCCAGCTTTAGTCTCTATTTTCTGGCCTTCCCTTAACGCTGCCAAGTCTTCTTCATCCATGAAGTCCTCTGCTCGTTGATTCGCTTGCGCTCTTTGATTCCTCGAAGATGTGAACGTCGATGGTGTCCAACCTTCTTTAGAACCGACAGTGTTGAAGTAACCGGCAGAGAAGCCACCAGTGAAGGCTCCATGGAGACGACGGCGACCTTGTTCGTCTCGAACCTGGAGTCAAATTCAATCAAGTATGTCAGTGGAGAGCATCATGCGATGTAAAGGCGTGAATAGAGCTAAGAACAAGAAATTACTGCTACTGACCTCTTGCTTCCATACGGGTACAAACTCTCCCTTATCCTTTTTGGTGTCTGCCAAAGCAGGCAACGGTGTTCCGATCTACCGATCCCGGATTGAAGTAGAGTTCATAAAGAGATTGTATTGAATACGAGAAAGACGAGCAATAAGCTTTTGATTGTCCAGAGAAAAGCGTTGTTACGATGTGATCATGAACATCATGAATTAAAGGAAGGAAAGGACGAACCATGCAAAACGATTCATTTAAATTGGACGTCGGCTCGAGCTCATTGAGCTTTCGTTTTAATCGACTAGTCATCTTTAAAGCTATCTATTGTGAATACTATATACTCTACTGATGATACCGGATCTAAAAAGACCCTTGAGGCAAAAGAAACGATGCTGCTGTTTATGTCGGTGACGTTGATGATGATGGTGGAAAGCAAACAAAATGAATTTCATTCTACCATTCCTCTTTCGTTCTCTCCCCCACCGATGACGACCCGACCTATCGCTCCGTCTTATGTTCCTTCAGCTTCATCATCATCAACGTCTCATTCGTCAAGGTCTAGACCAACTCCAACCAGGACACTGAAACAACCAGATTCTTTCATCGTTGCTACGTCTGATGATCATGGTCCACCAGTTAGATCCGACAAGGAATCTTTCAGGCAGGTCAATCTAATCATTCCATGTTTACATAAATTCATACTATCAATTTTCTTTCGTATCTTGAGGTACTCTGATCAATATTGACTGTTTTTGTCTTCTGATTGATGTTGATTCTTGATTCTCAATATGTAGAGCTTGGAAAGTAAAGCAGAACTACAGAGGATAGCTCTCAACTGGACGGAACGTCTGATCGAGGATGATCCAGTTGATCGGTCATCCTTCAAACAAGCCGTATGCCCTTCTCTTGTTCTTGTCTTTCTTCGATCTATTACTTCTTGTTTGGGTTTATCTTGATCTTTGTGCCATTCTTCGTTCCGCTTCGCTCTTGGTTGGTTTGCTGCCTAGTGTCAATATATCCATCTAGAGACTTACCGGTCTATCCTTCATGAACGTCATCTATCAAACCAATGCGCTTACCCACCATGCCCCAACAAGTCTAAAAAGCCGTATAGGTCTTACCCTGCTCCACGATCAAAGATAGTTCTCGGAGGGCCTGCAGGAAGGCGTATTATCGTTCAGACAGGTAACGATGTCGAAGGATTTTGCTCAGAAATGTGTGAAAAGAGATCAGAGTGGGTCATCAGAAGTGGGTTGCTTAGAGGAGAGGGCACCGAAAGAGGTATGGACAAACTGAATGATGGTCCTGTGAGTATCGAATTGTTAGAAGAGGTTGAAGAAAGACTGGGAAGAGAACAGATACAGGTTGAGAATCGAGAGCCAAAAAAACGACAAGAATCTTCTCCATCTATTGAAATCTCGAAGACCTGTCTGCCAGAACAGACAACACCACCGCCATTACCTTCGCTAGTCCGATCGACATCCACCGCACTCCCTACAGCTCTCGTGGACAAGATACCTTCGTTGACGATTTATGAACGTTCAACCCCTCTGACCCCTCCCCTTCCTCCTACCCTTTCTCCTCCTTCGTCCCCTTCTCATTCTACATCCTCATCAAACTTCTTGTCCCGCCCTACCACCACCGCTACTATCCCCAGCTCTAACAACAACAGCAAATCTCCCGCCTCGATAAGAGCTAGAGAAGTTCTTCGTAGAAAATTAGGGGGTTCAGGTTCCTTGGTCCCTTCGTCTCTCGTCAGTTCAGGAATGAGAACCGATCTTAGCGCAGAAATTACCCGTGGTGGGCGATCGATAAATATAACTCCCGAAGAAGCGGATGAAGAGGTGGAAGCTGGGTTCGAAGGCACTGATGAGAATAGATTAGAGGGAGAGAAGGAGATGGATGAAGAAGAAGATAGTTGGAGACTTATGGAGTTAGCCAGAGAGGAACTTGAACGAATGGATGTACGCTAAGACCAACTCTGTGTTCTTTTATGGATATATAATTACTTTTAATTCAAGCAAACTCATGGTGGCATTGGCTATATACAAGTTTCTTATTTTTTTTGGTCTTGTTCCAGTTCTTGTCTCAGGGAACAGACGATTAAATCCAAGCTTAAGCCTCATTAAGGACTTCCACACCTCCAGCTGTTCCTTTGATGACCAGCGGCTGCGATCAAATCAGCAAAACAAAAAGATCAATAAAACAAAATCTCGAAGAAAAGTGAAACAACAAACGGAAAGAAACTTTCAAAGCAAAGAAAGAGACCCACTCGGACGACTCGATCCCAATTTAAAGACCACGATCCTAACCTTCGCTGATCCTCTTGAATGACTCGTCTGAACTCTAAGAGTCTGCCGGTCGTCAGTGCTGAAGTCGGGAAACCGCGAAGCAGTTCCTGTGAGGTTATATGACGTGGCAAAACTCAGCAATCGGCAATGTCTGTGCATATTTTCCACCAAATTCAGAGCGATAGAGTAATTTGAAAGTAAAAACGAGAGGAGAGACTGACAGATAGACGAGAAGCTAACTCAGATGCTGTCGAAAAGACATATCCATTCTGCCCGTCTCTAACGAGCTCGCTCAAACTATCGTATTTCCGAAGGAACAAAAGAAAGTAAGGAAAGAGGAAATACATTACGAAGTTCTACACTCATTCAAGGTTGCAAGGGAAGAAGACGAACCAAGCAAAATCTAATGAACACACAGGAAGACCGCAACCAAACATGTCTACGATCTTCATCGGGAGATCAAGAGCGGAAGAACTCGAATGAAGAGATATTCCTAGATCCGCCGAGCCTGAGAGTCCAAAGTTTTGATATTCCGGTCAAACTGTGGTGGATTAAGAAATGACACTGAAGAAAGAGAAGGAATAGGAATGAACTTACCAAGCAACTTTGGATAATCCTCCACATGAACCCAACAACACCAAACTCTAACGAATTCCCATAGTTCGGTCTCCTTTCTCCTTTCGACCTCTCGTTCAAACTGTTCCCTTCCTGGTCCTTTTCCACTGATGATCATAACCACTTTTGGCAACCTATGTTCTCCCTTTTGCTCTTCTTTGGCGGCTAGTTCATAAATACTCAATGCTTCAAGCAAAACTGAGAAATCCTCATCTGGCGTCCATGAGGTCGATGAGATTAACACTGCCGGTCTGTCTTCTCTAAACACAGGGATTGGATCAACAGAAGTAAAAGAGGGAGCCGATGATCTGGAGAGAGCCGATGGCAATTGAAGATCCGTCAATGGAGTTGACCGAGGGAAGGATGAGCTAGGCAAAAACGTTTTTAAGTGGGACGGGAACGTGGGGAGAAGACGGTTGAAAAGCTTTTCGAAGAAAAATCCAGAAGGTGTTTGCAACGGACTAAGCACAAATGACATCTTGATATAAACAATAGAATGAGACTATGCTCACATCATGAGTTTCAGCAGGATCACAAGAATGGAAATGCCCCGGTGGTCGATCATGAAGTACCGCTTTCTTCCCTCTTTTTCCAAAATATCAACCCAAACGACTGATTTTGTTAGCATTTGGAGACAACAGAAAGGTGGTAGAAGAAAAAGGGTTGAAACGAACTGAAGGTTCCACTCTTGACAAACCCAATCTCTCATAGCTTTCGTCACGAAAAGATGAGCATATGCGTTTCTCCCCAGAACTTGTTCGAACCTGATATTCAACCACCCATTCCCAATAGCGCGCGCGATGATTGAAAAGCCAGTAATTTAATCAGCAACATCATTATCTCCATACAAAGGGCAAAATGGACGTACGACTTTGCGATTTTTACCAAGATATGGTTGGATCCCAACTTGAGAGCAAGAATGGAATAACCCAAGTTGTGCCAGTCAATAATCAATTTGGATCCTCTGACTAGGCATACTAGTTGAGCGATCGCCAATGTCGGGATTGATGGTGGATTCTTTTTTTTTTGTGGTAGTATACACCACGCAAGAGTGAAACAACAGGATATTAACGATCAACCAGTATTGACTTGATTACTTCACGAAGTGACATGCTCGCTCCAAAAACAAGAAAGAAAAAAAAACTCACTTGGACAAAGATAAACTCTGGAGGGTCTTCCAGCTTCCAAAGCAGGACTGCCAAGATTGACATTAGCTGAAACAACACCTTCAACGGACCAACTACTGGAAAAGCCGATCGGGGCGCTTTAGTAAGGATCTTTGGAGGATTGGGTAGGACGACTGCTTGAAAATTCGGTAGTGAAAGGAGGGAGGGAAGGATATTCGAGCCTTTCTCTAGGTATTTCCGGACACTACAATTAGAAAGAATTCGTCGAAGGAGATAAGCACAACGTATGAAAGCAGAACGGCAGACAAACCTGAAAACCCAACAAGAGTAGTCTGGAACCCATGGTCCGCAAAGGATTTTGCATGGTACATCATCCTTGGGCTCCTCCTATCGTACCCATACAAAAAATGATGAGAACGGTCCTCAGTATTAGTAGCACATATAAGATCCAGAAAAAGAAAAGAAGAGAAAACAGAATAGAGAGATCAGAACAAACCCAAGATCACCTAAAACAAGTAAGACGACGTTTCTTGTCGGTCTCGTTTGGACAGGTACAATCCATGCTTTCAACAGCCACACTAGAAGAATGCCAGCGAGACCTATCGGTGCACTATAAACTACTAGGATAACCAGCCATACCTTACTCTCATTCAACAGAACCTTTTCCATCGTAGGCAGTGGGTCAGGCGGAGTGATGGTGATGGCGATGGTAGGTGAGCGTCATGATTGACAGGTGATGATGGCGGAGGTGGTAAGGGATGGAATGTACATTGTGGCTGTGCTCAACTAAGTGACACGTGACAAACTATACATTACATCTACAAATCTCTTGGCTGGCGATCACAGCAAGAACTCAAACATTCTCAACACTTCCAGTCTCATCTTCATCTCTTCTCTAACTCATCTCAAACACACCATCAGGTGTGATGACTTCCGAAACTAAATTGCCCTCTCGTAGCAGTCCATCTTCGTGAGTTTATACATATCCCAGAACGTCGCTTTGAATGAATGGAATATGTCGCGCAGATAGAGTTGTTAGATCTTTGCTGTACTTACGTCTGATCCGCTTCGATGTGTTAATCTTCAAACAGAGCCATGATGTCTTATGAGGACGCTTGGAAGTGCGTGGAAAAGACGCTGGTTAATTCTCTATACGGACGGTGAGTCGGCTGATGAGCCGATTTCTCTCAATTTACTCAGCTTTGCAATGCCAACCATGTAGTGTTCGAAACTCATACTATCCCATCTTTCGTTCGTTTGCTGTATCATCCTACTGAAGACCTATCAGCCACGTAGAATATATGAACGGCTACACTACTGTTTGGAATATAATGACATATAATGTTAGGGGATCTAGTTAGTATAATCCCCGCACCTTATGCACCCGTATAGGCATATTGAATATGCCTCTTGATCTCTTATTCTAGGTTCTGATGAACACCCGGGAGGATTGAGGTGCAAATTACGAGAAGACTTTCGGGATTTCTATGCGAGACATCTAGAGAGCACCGTCCAACCGGTGAGTTGTTGGATTTGATTTGACAAGATTCACTAAAATCCCCGTTGCTTCCAACGCGCGCTTCAATGCACTGATGAACTGCTCTACTCATTTGTGATGATTTTGTTTACGCAAAGGCATTTTACATGCAAACAGGAACAGACCTCATTCGGACGTACTTGGATCAAAAGAAATTGTTTGATGAAGCTGTGACGTTCGGGTTGAGATTTTTCAAATATTGCGACAAGGTTTACCGATCAAGTCCTCCGGATCTGAATCAAGTACGTACTTACCCTCAATACTGAATTGATCATAAAATCATATTCCATTTTACTTTATGATATCTGATTGTAACTGTATCTGTGAGTAGAAGGTGTTGATCAACCGAATGTTAGTTTACATCCGTATCTTAGATGGTAAGTATAGAATGGAAGCGGGTGATCTTTGATCATCTGATGGGCGCGGAAGGAGGGTTGGACAACGCGTTACGGCAAGAGATAGACCGAGCCATGGACAAAGGCGATCTCGAGGCTCGCCGTTTGATGGAAGATATGGTGAACAGTCTGTGTGAGTCGATGTATTTTTTACCTTTCTCAGCCTTTCACTGCTCGGCCATGCTACATTTTATCATGTCGTCTGTCCTGTACGCAATGCGATAATCCATGGATGCAGTACTCATACTACTTTCTCTGCTTTCATGCGTATACCAAAGTCACTTTGACGTTTGATATCGCCCATTCAGTCATGCCTTTACCTACAGTAAGTGAGCGCTGTGCACCTTCAAATCCGACGGCCTTACTTCACATATAACCGATAGTGCAATACTTACGATCTGTCATGGCAATTTATCTCTTCCTTCCGGGCTCTAACTTCAAGTTAACGCCTAAATCAGGGGTATTGAATTTGACGACCGAGATCAACCAGGTATGTGTATGTGTATGTGCATATGTCGAAATCCTATGGACTGACGTGTGTTGTCCATCCTTCCTAATAACATACGGTTCTTCTGCTGAAATCCTTGGCGGGGTCTGAACTAGGCCATTGATCAACATGTCAAAGTCTTGTCCCTCGATCAAAAAGATCCAATCGATTGGCCGTGGACGAAGGACTCGCAATCTCTGACTGTGCTCGCTGTTTACCTGAACAAAGTGCTAGCATCGTCGGCGCCGCTCTCGTCAATTGTGCTGAGAACAGAGGATCTGAAGGATTGCAAAGAATACATAGATCAGATCGTCTCAAAACGAAAGTAGTTGCACTTTTTTCTGCACATATGGTTTAGAGTAGTGCGTCGGTCATCAGGATCCTATAGGGAATGTGGTGCTCTCAATGCCTGTTTATAGAAAGGGAGAATGAAACTGTTGCCTTTTATTTTATGAAAATGATAATAACATTGATAATAAACAACGAGGCTGAGCAAAGTTGAACAGAGCGAGGTCAAGTAAAGAGAGAAGGAATACGAGTAATTTCCACGACTCCTTCCAAAAATTACATCGATGAACCATCGTTCGAGTGCCTTTATTTATCACAACCGACTGATTCCTCATTCTCTCTAGGCATGGTTGTATCAGTTTCGATTGAGATACTAATCGCGCGTACGAAACCATGCATCATTCTTAGACATGTATTCATAGTCGTAAATTGGAACAAACAAAGAGACAGCCCAGAGACGAACAAACAAAAATATAGGTAGGGCGCAAACGGAGATGAAAAAAGAAAAGGAGAAAAGACCAAAAGAGAAAGGAATATTTCCGAAGAACAAAAAGTACAAGAAGATGAAGATACGAGAAGGCAAAGGAACAAGGAGAGGACAAAGATAATCTCAGAAAGAAACAAAAGAACCACATCCGCTCTCACTTCCACTCCAATCATCCTCCGTCTCTTCATCTGAGTCGAATTCACTCTCCTCAATCTGACTTAGGAACCCACTAGAAAAGCTAATGCCGGATGAGACGTTCGAATACTCCAAGGCTCGTTCGGATCTCGCAGTCGTCACCATCGGTTGCTCGGTCGGCTGAGAGACAAGCATGGAGGAAGCAGCGAAAGATAGAGTCGGATAGACAAAACTCGGATCAACAAGCTCGTCCGTTCGGTTATCTCTTTCTGAGTCTAAGAAGAACCACAGGGAACTTCCGCCATCGGACCCTTCTAGATCCACTCCCACTCGATCCAAAATTGACCGAACTTCCTCCAAGTCTCTATCAAACCAGACGACTTTTAGACCGATGATATTTCCCCCTTGCTCATCAACAATTGTTTCCTCTTGAACGTGATCGTCTAAGAAAACACCCCTATCAGCAAGTGCAGTTAAAAGGCCGTCGATCCGTGATGCATGTGCATGATACGATTCTCGATGGAAAGCGGCAAGATTGGACAACGAGGTTTGATGGTCCGGGACGATAGATTCGTCAATATTGAAGGGGATTGATAACGTTGTCTTCTTTCCGGGCGATCGAGGGGCAGGCAAGATATGCATGATGGAAGGTCCAAAGAATGCATCATACTCCTCCTCCGGGCTGTTCGTCTGCTCCTCTTCGTTTGCCAGTGCCAACGCCTCCTTATCCTCGAGCTCGAGAGCAACAGAACCGGCAGACAAGGACTTTCGAGAAGCCTTCTTGTAGGCCATGTCAAGCTTGTAAGATTTGTTCAGTCGGGACGAAGTTCTGAGAGAAGAGGAGGAAGCCGTCTTCTTGGAGAAGTGAGTCGGCTTTAGGTGAGCCCTGTTCTTTGCTAATTTCTCGGTTTCGTCCTCTAGAGAATTACCCAATGCTCGGACGGCAACTTGCAGAAGAATAAATAATACACCTCAGATTGGATGGAACGAAGGAACTGCATCAAACTTAACACACACACAAAAATGAAGAAAGAAGACTCACGAGGAACATTGCCCAACAGATTCTCAAACAATGGTCTGGCCGAAGTCGCATAACCTCTTGCACTCCCTAACCCGACTTGGGCAACCCCTCCGCCCACTTTGAACCCATACTTGACTCCCGGGCCCATCGGACCTCTGAATGCTCCAGTACGTAAACCAGAAACAATAGGATGGAACATTGGTTTTCCATTGGCTAGCCGAATTCGGGATGCCATGTTTGACGGCAGCCATTTGTGGCCGAAAGGTCTCCCGTTGAACGAAGCAGCACCGGAGTTGAACGCCCTTTTAGGAGTATTGCCGAATAATGACCTCACCAAATTCTGAAGTGCAGAGAGCGGGCTCGAAGGTTTCCTCGAGGATGAGCTTGCCGAGCTCGACTGAGCTGCTGGTCTGATAGTATAAGGGACATTCAGTCGAGCTCCAAGTCGGAACCGAGCTGTAGAAAATGATCTGTTTGATTTGTTTGGAGCTGGTGTTGGAGCTGATGGTCTCGGAAGAGACAAAGGAATCCGAAGACGTCCTTTTGGTAACAGCGCCATCCTTAGACAGGGTTGTTGACGCGCCTCAGAGCGAAAAAAGAAAAATCGAAAGAGTAAGGGGTGTACCGGTTTCCTAATGGTGGTTATGTATAGAGAGGAAAGTGGGAAAGAGACTTTGTCGCTGCCTTTGAAGGTTTCTTGTACAGACCATCTTTCGCCACAACTCGCTTGCGAGTCTCGTCGGCAGTCCGGCTCGCTTAACGCCGATTACACAGCCACGATCAAGACATTACACGTGACTCGTCATCACCAGTGCATATCATTTACTAGTCATCTTATGAAAATACATGAATAGGTTTGTGATGAAGGGAGTAACAAAATGCATGCGAGAGAATGAACAGGGCAGGAGCAACTTGACAGAGATGAAAGAGCACAACAAGAAAAAAAGAAAGAAAGAAAAAAACGATTGGGGTGGGCCCTTAGACTTGCGTATCGCAGGCCGAATTCATCATGTTCAGATCAAGACCAGGGATTAAAATCAAAGACTGGCTACATTCTTCATTTCCCATCTGCTCCGCTTTCGAGTTTTGATTCAGTAAGTCTTTCAAGTCCATCGAGCGTAATTGACTTCGGTCGCTCGATTGGCAGGCCAAGAGCTCTATCCCAAACGACTATTCAAACACAAACAGCAGAGGACAAAGAGGACAAGACAAAGATCAGAACCGGATGAGGAAAGTTCTCGACGAAAGAAAGCATGGACATACGTTGAGCGGACGTTCCGATTGCTACAGTTGAATCGAACAAGATAGAAATCAAGTCAGTTTGCCTGGACCGATCGAAAAAGACAGCGATAACCAACAGAATTGACGAACATCTAGAAATTCCAAAAATGACTGCGAGATAGATAAACGACAGAATGAAGCGGCGAAGAGTTACAGATCTCAATATCATCAACCATACTTTCAATAAGGCTGTGAGAGAGTGGAATGCAAGTTAAGAAACAGCAGCGACACACCTGTGTAATAGTCTATCTGGGTGAGGCCGTAATGATGGAGCAAACAGCCAGACGTGGCATCAACATTCGGGTTCGGGTTCTTTGTTTTTCCATGCTCTTTAAGCACTCCAGGAGTGACGTCGGCAAGAACTTTGACGAGTCTGACAACCTCGCTATTCTGAAACTCTTTGGCGTGTCGCTGTGTAAAGTCTTGAAGCGCGGTGAACCGGGGGTCCGTTGATCGGAGAACGGCGTGACCGTATCTGTGAAGATAGAAAAGAAGTCTTATTCTGTGATCAGATAGGGATATCCTGGGTCATTTGCATAGAGAAGACCTAGAACGGACCCAGGGATAACGCGACCGGATTTGAGGTAGTCCCATAAATAAGCCTTAACTTCATCATCGGTGATGTGTTTGGGTGGTCCCTGTTCATCAGTCTCATTCTGCTCGGTAGAGTTTACTGATAGCTTGGCTTGCATTTGAAGGATAAACTTGAGTACGTTTTGGTTGGCGAGTCCGTGCAAAGGTCCGGATAGGCCTGCCAGTCCAGCACTGGATATCACAAGTTTGGTTGCTTTTTTTCAGATTTTACAGTTATGATGTTCTCAAGAGACTTAGATAAAGAAAAGAAAGAAAGAAAAAGAAAAATAGAGACGGACGCGTAAGCCGTAAAAGGATTGACCAAAGCGGATCCGACAAGTTGTGTTGCATGGGCTATTCATGATACAGAAAGGGTCTCAGCAAAATGAGGCAGAGGAGTAGGCTAAGTATTGCAAGATGAAATGAAAATGAGTGACCAACCGCTGACGTTCCCTCCTTCATGGTCCGAATGAAGCGCGCTGAGATTTGGAAGGCATATGAGCTTCGGGAATGTGCCAAGAAGAGGCAAAAACGGCAGGGGGACTTCAATAGAGGCTCACATATACAAACCGAGATATTCCTCAAATGTAACGGATCGACAAGGCGCATCCTTGTCTGAACTGATCATGTACTTCATAGTCGAAGCGTAGCTATCTGTTTCATTTAATTTAGAAGTGTCAGCATTGGGAAAAACAGCGCGGCATGTCTGTTTTGAGAGAAAACGAAACACGGACGAATTAGATCACCAGCCTGTTTACCGGAGTGAGCGAGCTCTCTGTTAGGAAAGTATGTGTTTCGGTATATCCTTGCTGCCAGACTCGGCAGTTTTGCCACGAGCGCAAGGGAGTCGTTCAACGTTGACCGCCAGTACTCTGATCTGATTGAGAGCAAGGAAAGGAGTTGAGTGATAGGTTTAAATTGAGTTGAAAGAGATTGAATAGACTGCCTACTTCGGGAGCGGCGTTTCCGAAGCGTAAAGAGGAGAGAAAGCCGATTGATTAGCGAGAAGAGAGACTCCAATCTGCAGTTGAGTCATCGGATGTGTCGCCCGGGGTAAACTAGTGAGAACGAACAATAGTTAGGAAAGTAGAAGAGGAGATTGAAACAAAAACAAAAACAAAAATAAAAACAAAGGAAGACCTACCTATCCATAACGTTCTCAATCTCTCTGCCGAGTCCAGAGATCTTTGCAAGATCTTTAGAGAATCCAACGGCCTCATCCTTTGTGGGTACTTGACCAGTAAGCAAATACCAAAACATTGACTCTGCCCTTGGATTTGGTAGGGTTTTGAGAATCTCGGGAAGGGTTCGAGAACGGAATCGGCTAAGCATAGAATAGAAATAAGAAGGACAAGAAAAGAAGGGCAGACGGAATCAGTCTCTGAAGGACAGGATGGCCAAGAGAATGACATGGATGAGACAGCCTTACATTCCTTCATTGGGATCAAGCGAAGATCCTTCCCAGAGCAATGTAGTGAGTCCTCTATCACCGCTGAGGATATGATCGAGTTTGATAGTTCCCAGTTCTAGGGAGCCATAGTTCTTTCTCTAAGGTTGTAAGAGTTTGATGAGAATCCCATCGGAGATACCCGGAGAGTAAACATTTGGTGAGCGATGGAAGGTAAACAGACCAATAGAGGCCAGGCACATGAGAATCAAACTAACGAGGGCAGCAACTCTTTCTCGTTTGATCGGAATGGCCTCTTCCATTTTCTGAATAAGGATCTATGGTAGAGTGCAAAAGGATGAGAAAGGGACAATGTTTGATGATGAATGATTAAGGCTTGGCAACAACGAATTGATGATAAGATACAGATAGGTCACCTTTCTGGACATGGATCTGATAGATCGAACTGAGCGTGAACATGGTGTGAAAAGATATCTGGGAGAGAGAATGGGTGAGAGCATGGTGGTGAAGAAAGGATGTGTGTCAGGATGTGATAGAGATAGAGAGAATAGAAGTGAAAGAAAGAAGGAACAAAACAGGAAGAGAGAGTATATGTAGATGAGTGAAGTTAGCGATCACGATCTATCTGTGTAAAGTCAGTGCGAACGAGTAAAGGCAGTGTGAGGTCATCGAATAGTAAGCTCAGTCCAATAAGAGAAAGCGAAAGAGGTTGAGTTGATCATCTGATGTGATTCTGTTTCACTCAGTGAGTGGGTGAGTTAGCTAGTTGGTTAGCCAGCCAGTGAGTGCGTGTGAGTTGATACAGAGAACAGAGTTAAGAGTACAGAGTCAGTATTACAGCGTCAATATTACAGAGTCAAGACTACACAGCGTATTACAACTATAGGAAGAAGATAGGCAGCAAGCGCGTATAACACTTACTTGGTCTACAAGTACAGCTTAACAGATATCGGCAAATCCTTCAAGGAACCTGTTTCGTGTCCCCTGAAGATCAGCTGTTTTCTGCCCTGCTTCTCGGGTTTTTCAGGAAGGAGATACACATTCACACACGCGCACACGCGCGCACACACACACACACACATACACACACATACACACGCATACACACTCTCATCCATGCATACATGCTGTGAACTCACGTGTTAATGAGGAATTATCACAGCAATTTGAAATCACGTGAATCTCACGAAGCTTCTTGATTTTGACTCTGACAGCACGTGCTCAATAGACATCCAACACAGCTTCTTCCTGGTTACAACCCCGTTCCTAGAGAAAAAAAACCTGTCAACATTTTTTTCTTTTTTTTTTCTCCCCATTCGGTCGAAAGTTGAAGATTCTCTTCTTTCGCCTTTGGAACGTTACCACTTGTGTCGTTTTCCTCTTGACCTCCAACCTTCGCTCACAACCCCACCGGTCGGCTCACTCATACTAGCACGCCACCACCCGGACCGTTCTTCGTTCCGTTTTTTTATTTCAGCCTTTGCTTGTCAATCTCTGCTTTTCTCTCTTATCTCCTTGTGGTCTCACTCTAGAAATGGCCGTTCGTCCTTGTTCAATTCCTGCCTTGAGAAGGGCTCATAACAATCCCTGATCTCTCTGGCTAAATATGTCTCATCAACGTTTGTCACGGCCGTCTTCATGCCTTATTACAGTCTTTCGTTCAGAACCTTCACGCCCTGTTGGAGCAGACCTCTGCTCCGGATACTAACGTCATTCAGCAGGTCAGTAATATGGACTGGATACAAAATGTTCCTTTTTACAACGCCTGCCTGCCACTCACCATAAACGCACACACGTTCCCTTGCTTTCCTTATTCCGCATTTCAATCGCACTCGCATACGTTTACCTACAGGCAACTCAAACACTCAACACTCAATTTTACAAGAGCGCTGAATGTATCCCTGCTCTTTACGAGATCATGGCAACCTCGCCCATGTCGAATGTTAGTCCGACCATCTTTGACTAGACAAGCATTTGGAGAGACTCTGATTTTTGTTCTCGTCTTTCTTTTCCTTTCTTTACTCTCTATTTTTCTTTCCGACTTTTCCTGTGTTTCCTTCTCTTCCGTTCCTATCTTCCGTCTGCTCCTTAACAAGATTCGACAATTGGCAGCTGTCGAGCTTCGTAAACGAGTGGTCGCCAAGGATGGAAAGATGTGGAAAGAAGTTCCCCAAAACATCCGGACGCAGATCAAGAACAACTCGCTCGAGACCGTCGTTAAGGAGGAAACGTATGTCCAAAATTGTCAGAAACTTTCGTATTTTATAGCTTATTCTTCATCTTGTCCTCTACAGTACTCTTGTTCGACACTCGGCCTCCAGGGTCATCTCTGCCATTGCTTCGTACGAGCTCGAGGTCTCTCCTCCTCAGTGGCCGGAGCTCCTGCCCTTCCTTTATCAACTCTCCGCCGCTCCGCTCGCCGGACATCGAGAGATCGGTCTCTACATGCTCTACGCCCTTCTGGACACCGTAGCTGATTGTCTCCAGAACGAGTTGACCACAATGTTTGCTATTTTCCGAATCAGCCTCGGCGATTCCGAGAGCGAGGAAGTCAGGATCACCACTTTGAAGTAAGTTTTACATTGTAGAGGACATCATATATCGAAGCAACGATAACATCGCTGACCTACCTCTTCGGGTTCTCTGTTCTCTCTCGCAGGGCTTTGGGAAAGGTTGCCGAGTACATCGACACCGAGGATAAAGCCGATATCGCCGCCTTCCAGTCTATGATTCCCGCTATGGTCAATGTTCTCCATCAGGCCATGGAGTCGGGCAACGAAGATGCCTGCCGAACCGGTTTCGACGTCTTCGAGACTCTTCTCATCCTTGTGAGTTTCTCTTTGTAGTTCGGGAGTTTTTTTTTCCTCTGAGAAAGCATTCATGCCAACCTAAACTATTTTCTTGTCTCCCTTTGTGCATCTATTTTTTCAGGAGACCCCATTGATCTCCAAGAACGTGCCCGACCTCGTCAACTTCTTCCTCACCGGTGGTCAGACCCAGTCATACGACGACGACATCAGGGTGCTTGCCTTGAACGCCCTCCTCTGGACTATCAAGTACAAGTCCAAAAAGGTCCAGCAGGCAAACTTGGGTGATGAGATTCTCGCCAGATTACTTCCCATTGGTCGGGAAGACGAATCCGAAGACGCCGATGAGGACTCTCCTTCTAGAGTATGTATTTTGTTATCTTGAGGCAGCATGTCCTAACTGTTTTCTCAAACTGTTCCGTTGTCTTTCTTTCCAATCCTCTTCAGCTCGCTTTCCGAACCTTGGACGTTCTTTCCCAGACGCTTCCTCCTACCCAAATTTTCCCCTCTCTCTCCAGACACATCCAGACCGACATGGCTTCCGCCGACCCGTCCGCCCGAAAGGCCGCGCTCATGGCTCTCGGTGTCACTGTCGAGGGTTGCTCCGAGTTCATTCGACCCCACGTCGCTCAGCTCTGGCCAATCATCGAGGCCGGTCTTGCCGATCAGGATCCAAAGGTCAAGAAGGCTGCCTGCATCGCACTCGGATGCCTGTGCGAGTGGTTGCCGGAAGAATGCGCAATCAAGCACGAGGCCATTGTTCCCATTCTGTTCAACCACATCTCGGATCCTGCCACTCAGAAGTCTGCTTGCGCCGCTCTTGATTCATACCTCGAAATTCTTGGGGACGACATTTCAAACTATCTTCCGTTGCTTATGGAGCGACTGATCGTTCTTCTCGAGAACGCACCTCTCCCTGTTCGAACAACGGTTACCGGAGCCATTGGCTCGGCCGCCCATGCGTCAAAATCTGGTTTCACCCCTTACTTTGAGGCCACTATCACTAGAATGCAGCCTTTCTTGACGCTCAAGAACGATGGCGAGGAGACTGATCTGCGGGGTATCGCTACCGACACCCTCGGCACGATTGCCGAGGCTGTTGGTAAGGAAGTCTTCCGACCCTACTTCCAGCCATGCATCAAGTTGGCCTTTGAGGGTCTCATTCTCGATAACCCCAGGTTGAGAGAGTGCTCTTTCATCTTCTTCGCCACCATGGCCAAGGTGTTTGAAGAAGAGTTTGTGCCCTACTTGCCCAACGTGCTCGAGTCTCTCTTGAGCTCGTGCGACCAGAGCGAGACCGATGAGTACCTTAACGAGACCGGAAACATCTCGGACAACGTTGCCGCCGCTATCGAGGCCTTCACCTCCGATGGCGCTAACTCTAAGGGTAACGATGACGAGGATGACTCCGAGTTCCTCGACGTTGAGGACGACGCGGATGAGCTTGAGAAGCTCTTCGGCGGTGTCAACTCTGGAATCGCTATTGAGAAGGAAGTGGCCGCTGATGCCATTGGGGATGTCTTTGCCGCTACTGGTCAGGCTTTCTTGCCATATGTCGAAAGATCTGTGACTGTGCTTGTCAAGCTTTTGGACCATTACTACGAGGGTATTCGAAAGTCTGCCTTGTCCAGCTTGTTCAAGTTCGTCAACACCTTCTACGATCTCTCTGAGCCTGCCCCTTGGACCCCTGGATTGAACATTGTAAGCTGTGGTCCTAATTAACACCTTTCCATCCACACATTACTGGCACGTAACTAATCTGAATGCATGTCTCTTGACATGAAAACTTAGACCGTGCCACTTCACTCCAACGTCAAGCAGCTCGTTGATGTTGTTCTTCCTGCTATCTTTAACATGTGGGACGCCGAAGACGATAAGTGAGTTTTCGATTCCTTTTGCTTGAATCAATAATCTTGCTTCGTATGCCCCTCTTGCTTTGGCTCTGCTCCAAATGATGATCATATCAACTCAGCTCACTACGAGGCTCCTAGGAAAAGCCAAAGAAATGAACTTGATTACTTTTTTTGTATCTGACGACTATATCCCTTTTCCCTTCCTAAACCAATCACCAACCACCTCATTCCCACAAATTTCATCACCTGTCAAACATTTTTATTTTCATTTTCATTTACCTTGCACGATTTTCTGACCCGAGATGTCTCTTCTTTTCTATTTGCTTTGCTTCTTGTTGGTTGTTGATAATCGTTCAGGACGGTCGTTATCATGTGCGCCAACGAGCTTTCGGAGGCAATGAACAAGTGCGGACCTGCGCTCGTGGAAGGACGTACGTAGAATAATTCTCAACTTTTGCGCAAACTGATATCTCTTTGCTCACTCGTTAATGCCCAACTGTTATTCTAGACGTCGAGAAGATTGCTTTGTATGCTTCCGAGATCCTTCAGGAGAAATCCCTTTGCCAGCAGGATCCTGACGAGGATGAGGAGGAGGCTATTGAGGGGGAGAGCTCGGAGTACGAGTCCGCGTTGATCTCTAACGCTAGTGACATCGTCGGCGCTCTCGCTAGCGTTCTCGGAGCTGATTTCGCTCAGCCCTTTGGACAGTTCCTTCCCCTCATCAAGAAGTTTTACGTGAGTTCTTGTGTTTTTTTTTTTAAATCCTCTTTCGATGCAAATAAAGAGTCCGGAGTGCTCATCAACTCAGATTGAAAAAAAAAAAAAAAAAAAAAAAAAACACAGAACCCTAAGCGATCTTCATCCGATCGATCGATGGCCGTTGGGTCCTTGGGAGAGATCATCACTGGTTTGAAAGGTAGCGTGACTCCTTACGTGCCCGCTCTGTTTGAGCTCATCTACCAGGGATTGTCCGATGTGGAAGCCGAGGTTCGATCGAACGCTGCGTTCGCTGCTGGAATCCTTGTTGAAAACATGGATGCCCAGCTTCAGTTCAACGATGCCGTCAGACTATTGACCGTTCTCCGACCGTTGTTCGCCCAGGCCGAAGGTGAAAGCTCCGCACATGGACAGGGTAGGGACAATGCTGCTGGTGCGGTGGCCAGAATCATCTGCAAGGACATGCACGTCGTTCCTCTTGATCAGGTTCTTCCGATTATGTTCGAGGCTCTGCCGCTTAAGAACGACTTCATCGAAAACCGAATTGTCTTCCAGTGCATCTTCCAACTCTTCCAGGTCTCGTCTTCGGACCCCAAGGTCCTCCCCATCCTGATGGATCACATCGACCGGTTGCTTCACGTGTTCGTGTACGTTCTCTCGAGCGAGCACGAGAGTGAGATCACTACAGAGACTAGAGAACAGCTTATTGCTCTCGTCAGGCACTTGACCACCGTCGAGGGTCTGGACGGAAAAATAAGATCTTCCCAGTTGGCCCAGTACCTTTAGATTGAGTAAAAGCAGACCCCAAGGGGGTTTCCTCTCTTTCGTTTACATATAGTTCTATTGTTCTCTCTTCCCCCTCCGTATTTTCATGAGTCACGATCTTTTCGCTTTTTGTTCTCTTTTTTGCCCTTCTGCATCTCTTCCCCCCTCTTTGTCTCCCTTCACTCTCTTTGCTCTCCCTCTTCGTCCCCAAACTTTCCACCCGCTTCCCTCGAAGGTGATACGTACTTAAAAAAAAAAAGAATAAAAAACTACGAAGAGACAAACGCTATCGGTCTCCTCCTTGCTCAGATACCCTTCACTACCTCTCCCTCTCCGCCCTCTTTTCTTTTCTTGATTACTTTCCCCTTTACTCTATGTTTTGTTTTCTCTTTCTTTATCTTTTTCTTTTTCTTTCAACCAAAAAAAGATAGCTGCAGCTTCTTGACAACTCGCCGTGAATTATAGAACGGTCCATTTTCCTTTTCAAACTCAAGTTCCTCTTTGCAAACACTCAAGAAGACATTAAAGAGTTTCAAGATAAACCCTAGCATTTCGAAGCAACGTTAGGGTTAACTGGAAAAGTGAATTTCATCACTTCTCGGAGTTAACCTGTAAGGAAATTGATGTAAGCTTTTTCGTTTTTGGTTGAACGTCTCGGTTAAACTTTAGACCTCATACTCTGAGGGAACATCTCTTGGACCAAGCGAAAGCAAAACCTGAAGAGAAAGGAATATAAGAGGATGTTCCGACCACCTTTAGTCTTTCCATTTTCGATTCCTCGATCATCGACCCTAACCTCTCTTCCCGTCCTTTTCCGATACTTTTCGCCTCCTCCACCCACCTCGCCAAGTCCCCCACGAACTCTGAAGGACTCACCGAATTTCACATTCGAAATTGGACTTTCGTTTGCTGGGAAACCGAGAAGGCGAGGTGAACAAGTCCCCAGAGGTCTTTCACCAGGTGGCGAGAAGGGCGAATGGAGAGAACGAATGATCAGCTGGACGGAGGGAAGTTCTGAGTCCAACGGAGAGGCATCATCAGGCAGGGTCGGCGAGGTCAGAGTCAAAAAAGATAAGAAGGATGCAGGAGAAGATTTCTTCATGATACACGAGCGACCAGCCGATCAGGTTAGTTGGATTCATCTGTTTCTTCACCTCGTCCTTGTTCGCTTCCCTTCTAGGAGCGCTTCTTGCTCTCGTACTAAGGTTGAGATTGAGATTGATTATTTTTGAATATTTCTCTCTTTGTCGAAAATTCATGATTTGGTGTTGTCATGGTTGCCTTCCCGCGTTTTGACCGGCCCGAACGGATGATTTAGTTGACGACATTAGCAGTGGCCGACGGAGTAGGCGGTTGGGCCGAGAGTGGAGTTGATCCATCCGTGTTTTCGCAAGCATTGATGTATCACGCTTGGAAGGCCGCCCAGGGTGATGTTTCGGCTCAACCCAGGGATATCCTTCAGAAGGCTTACGATGGCGTCAAGGTCGATGCCGAGGTTAAAGCTGGTCCGTCTGTTGTTACGTGTTTCTAAGATCACATCTTTGTGAGCAGAATGATTGTTGATGAGAGTAAGTGTGGTTGGTTTCATTTCTTACTCTAAAGGTTCGGCCACGGCTTGTGTGTTGCAGCTTGACGGATCGGACGGCAAGTTGACATCTGCTAAGTACGTCCTTTTCAAGAAGAGATATCTTGAGGTTTGTTTAGCGTACCAATCTGATGCTTGCTTTACGCCTATATTTTTTCATCCCAAAAATCTTTCTACTCTTCTCATTCGCTTGCTTCAGCTTGGGTGATTCGGGATATCTCGTGATCCGAAATAACAACGAGTTCATCGATGTACCTGGAGCGCAACAGCATTATTTCAAGTAAGATTCTTCTTCTCTTAATCTGGGCCTTGCATGGAGATCTTTCCTCTCTTTACGTTTCTTGCTGATCGCGTGTGCGTGTATGTGCTTCTTTTAATTCCACCCTACCAGCTGCCCGAGACAGTTGGCAAAGGTTCCTCATCGAAGGGGATACGAGACAAACATCACTGACCTTCCTAGGGATGCGGACTTGTTCGAAGTTCAGCTTGAAGATGGAGATGTTGTGGTTCTATTTGTGTGTTCTTTCCTCTATCTCTCAATCTCAATCTCTATCTCTATCTCTATCTCTATCTCTATCTCTATCGCTTTTATAGTCTCAGGTCTGAAAAGAAGGGAGATGTGCATACGTAAAGCAAAGCATAGAGATCAAGAAGAGATAAGGAAAGAACAGCTGTACTGATGATCTCGGTTTGTCGGGTTCGATTTCCTCCGGATCCGATCGGGTCCGATATAGACGGACGGCTTAGCCGATAATGTCCACAACTCCGAAGTCCTCCTTCTTCTAGCACAAGCACAGATGGAAACTCCTCCGCCATCGCCCAAGTTTGGAGTGACGACGCCTAAACGATTGAGCGTTGCTCAAAAGTTGGCAGACGGATTGAAAACATACGGCCAAGTTTGTATGGGCTCGACCGAAAAGGTTTCCCCCTTTACACTCGCTGCGGCCAAGGAGGGTTTGAACTTTCGAGGAGGCAAGACGGATGAGTGAGTTCTTGCTTCATGTTATCTTTCTGTTAGGTTTTCCGATGTTGACGGACATGTGTATGCGTGTGTGCATGTGTGTGTGCATGCTCGGGTCAGTATTACTGTTGTTGCGGTCAGGGTGAAGAAGAACCAACAGACGACGGCTTGATAGTTGATTTGTAACTCGACGGCTATCTTGTTCTATTTTTTTATTTATGTTTTTCCTTCTTTCTTTCGTTCTTGCCTTGCTTTGGATGTGAGAGCAGTTATACTTCTATGATATGAATCGTATACCCTTGGTGTGTGTGCAGGTGTATCCAACTAAGCTTTATAAAAACGCGCGTATGGCCCTTTGGGTATAATCAAGACATGGTTACGGTCCATTTAGGCCAGAAGTGTAACCATGGTCGTTATCTCTGGATTTTTTTTGATAATTATATATATATATAATTTTTCTGGGCTTTTACCGTCGCTCTCATCGCCTAACAACCATCCCGCCCAGACCGTTTTCATCGTCCTCTAGCTCTCTTTCTTTGTAGACTCATCTCTTCTCTTTTTTTCAAGATGGATAACCTTGGGTCTGATCTCAGTACGTTCTTTTATCTTGCTGATCAGAGAGATAATGATCTGGGGGACTTTCCAGGGCATTCAGATGTACACATCCAGGGCAATTAATATTGCCAGGGCTGATTGATAACATGAAATTTCAGCCCTAGTCATTTTCATATCCTTTAATGAGGATTGACTCAAGACAAGAAAGACTGACGATAAAGCCTTTCGTTTTTGACTTTCTGCTCCATCTCAGCCATTCACACTGCCTACGATACCATCCTTATCCTTGATTTTGGATCGCAGGTCTGTGTTTAGTTTCCTTTGAACGCTTCAGTCGAGCAATTATCAGTTCCAAGCTGATTCTTAGTTTTTCCATATGAACTCTTTTCTTTCTTCCTTGTTATAACAATGACCATCAAATACCATTCCATGTTTTCCTCTTACAGTACTCACACTTGATCGCTCGACGATGCCGAGAGTTCAACATCTACTGTGAGCTTTTGCCGTGCACCCAGAAAATCTCTGAGCTTGGCTGGAAGCCCAAGGGTAAGTACCATACTCTTTTTTCTTTTTCTTTCATATTCGATACTGACTCAAAGCTTACTTGTGATCGATACCAGGTATCATCCTTTCTGGATCTCCCTACTCTGCTTACGAGGCCGATGCTCCTCGAGTTGATCCCGAAGTGTTCACCTTCGGAGTCCCCGTCATGGGTATCTGCTACGGTCTTCACGTACGCCTCATTTGTTTCTCTCCTGCAACCCATTTTACAATGTCATTGACAAGTACTGATTTTTATTATTATTGTACGACATCTGGATATCTAGGAGATCGCCTACACCTTCGGTGGTGAGGAGGCCGTCGCCGCTCACAACAAGCGAGAGTACGGTGTTGCTGATATCGAGGTCGTAAAGACTGGACACGCTTCTGCTGACGCTCTCTTCGAGGGTCTCGCCGAGTCCATGCCCGTTCGTTCTCTTTCACCACAGATTCTGTTGAATGACTACGAACGAGAACACTCAAGTTCAACATTGATTCTTTGTACTTTTCTCGCGCAACCGAACGAAACACACCAAACAATCAGGTTTGGATGTCTCATGGAGACCAGGTCACCGCCTGCCCTCCCAACTTTGTGACGATTGCCAAGACCCCCACCGCTCCCTTCGCTGCTATCGCTCACGAGTCCAAGCCCATTTACGGAATTCAATTCCACGCCGAGGTCACTCACTCCCCCATGGGTAAAGAGGTCATTAAGAACTTCGTTGTCGGTGTCTGCCAGGCCCGAACCAACTGGAACATGGTTCGTCTATTCCTTTCTTGTTATTCCTTATCATTGTGCTCTTTTGGATCTGTTTCTTAACGTGGCGAAAACACACTCTGGTATTTATCCCAACAGGATACCTTCATCGAGAAGGAGATCCAGCGAATTCGAGCCATCTGCGGAGAGAAGGGACAAGTCATCGGAGCCGTTTCCGGCGGAGTTGACTCTTCCGTCGCTGCCAAGCTCATGCACGAGGCTATCGGAGATCGGTAAGTCTTGTAGTACCAGTCTGTGACAAGTCATGCACGTATTTGCTGAGTCAAACAGGGTTCATTCATACATTCTCTTCCCATTTCAACGCATTGTACAAAAGATTCCACGCCATCATGGTTGACAACGGAGTCCTTCGAGGAGGTGAGGCCAAGCAGGTCCACGAGATGCTTAACAAGGACCTTGGTGTCAATCTTACCGTGATAGACGCGTCCGACCTGTTCTTGTCCCGATTGGAGGGTGTTGAAGATCCTGAGCGAAAGCGAAAAATCATCGGAAACACCTTTATCGAGGTGTTCGAGAAGAAGGCAGCCGAGCTCGAAGCTTCTTTCGAGGAGTCCGGGTACGCCGGTGAAAAGGGCAAGATTGAGTGGTTGCTTCAGGGAACGCTCTTCCCTGATGTCATCGAGAGTTTGAGCTTCAAGGGTCCCTCCGCCACTATCAAGACTCACCACAACGTCGGTGGTCTCTTGGCCGACATGAAGTTGAAATTGATCGAGCCCCTCCGAGAGCTTTTCAAGGGTTAGTCCTTCCTTCTCTGCCTTTGGTGTCAAGAGTCAGATGGCTAATCGTGTCTATGTAATCCTCTCCTGTTCCCTCCAGACGAGGTCCGAGCTCTTGGACGACTTCTCAACATTCCTGAGCACTTGGTTGGACGACACCCGTTCCCTGGACCGGGACTTGCCATCCGAATCCTTGGACCTGTCACCCGGGACCAGGTCTCCCTCCTTCAGAAGGCTGATGCGATCTACATTGAAGAGATTCGAGCCGCTGGTTTGTACGATCAGATCTCCCAGGCTTTCGCCGCCCTTTTGCCCGTCAAGGCTGTTGGTGTTGCTGGTGACAAGAGGACCTACGATCAGGTCATCGCCCTCCGAGCTGTCGCTACCGATGACTTTATGACTGCCGATTGGTTCCACTTCCCTCCCGCCGTGCTCCGAAAGATCTCGTCCCGAATTACGAACGAGGTCACTGGTATCAACCGAATCACCTACGATATCACCAGCAAACCCCCGGGCACGATCGAGTGGCTCTAGATGGGTTTTGTATTTCTTCTATTCTTTCTTGGTTAGATTATCTGTGGAATTTTGTGTTTAAGGAAAGGAAACAAACAAACAAACAAACAAAAACAAAACATCAATGTGTTTTCAATGATCCCAAGATTTGTCGAGCGAGCCTGAACCATGTAGAGTCGGGTTCTTGCACAGGAATCAAACAAGGATGGTAAACAAAACGATCGATGTATAGATGAAACAAACATTCCGAAAAATCAAATAGATTAAATAAAAAGAGAGATAGCAAAGGGGTTTTTTTTTTCAAAGAAGGAAAAAGAAAAAAAAGGAAGTAGAAAGAAACGTCATAATTGAGTGCGGACGAAACCCCAAAATCCACTTGTTGTCGTTCCCGTCCATCTTACGACTTCACAAAGCCCTTCGTCAATCCATCTCTGTTGTCTACCTATCGCCGCTATCGTCAATATCCTTAACAGAAAGTAAAGTCATCTTTATTTGCCGACAGTGGTGTCTCCAATAATATCCCAATTCTATCGGTAGTTTTGTGAAAAAACACTTTCATCCATGCCATCGCCATCGCCATCGCCCTCGTCCTCGTCCTCGTCCTTACCGCCCTCCCCATCGGTCTCGAAACCCTTACATTTAGAACCCTATCAAAAGCAATATATCGGCGATGGCTGGACGTCAGTCTACTCGACAAACCAACCGGAGGACTATCTGACTACAAGGATGTCAACTCTCTCCTCAAATGCGATCGAAAATGACCATATCAGACCACCGTTACCTACCCCGACGGCAAGCGAAGCAGGAGATGACCCTTCCGAAGAAGATCCCCTCGCAGACTTCACCTTGGTTTTGCCTCGTCATCCAAAGGACTTTTTCATGAATTCACATTCAATATCAAGCTTCTCGTTCGAACGTTCCAAACCGAGGTCGTTTTCGTCCTCGACAGCCGCTCTTTCATCTGCTGCAACGTCGAGGAGACCTTCATTGTTCTCTCCTTTAGAAGAGGAGGCAAGACCTGTGTTCGGGCTGAGTAGGGCAGAAAAGACGTATTCGGCCGATATGTACAAACTATTGGAAGAAGGACTGAGATTGTTGAAGGCGAGACAGTTCCATGAAAATAAAGCCAAAGGAAGGATTGGTGGAATGATGATCATCAGAGCATCAAAGCCAAAGGTGGCGTGAAGAGTTCCCGTTTGATTGTCCTGAACAAAGTCCTCTGCTTTCCCGAAAAGTGATCGAGACCTATCCTACTGTGGCTCACTACTTGACTCTCTTCGTTCCTCCTTTGAGGTAGTTGGGCTCAAACTCATGTTCGACATTGGCTCTCTTGGTATCTTTTTTTTTGGAGTCAAGCGATGACTGGGCAGGACAAATCCTTGTAAACATACATTGTAATATATAACAAACCAGAAGGTTAGTCGATTTCATCACTTCATTAATCGGTCATTCGATCTTTCTTATACAGTCTTGAAATCCTATCCACAGGAAGTTTCTAACCTGCATCTCTTGGACACAACAGGCCAGATTCATCATCTCTCTTCCACTGGACATCCCAACACTATTCAAATCGTCTTGTATCGTGAAATCTCTACCGTTCTGTTCGGACGACAAGCTCTACTCAATAAGCGACCGAGACAGTGGACTCTTCCTTCCAAATCGAAATTAGACCTACCTCGAGACGCCATGTGTCACGTCCTGTTTCTCTTTTAGTTCCACCGTCGTTTTGTCTTTCCCATGTTGCAACCAAACTCCCGAAGAGCATTCGGGATCCATTCCCTTGTTCTGAGCTTTATCTGACGCTCTCATCCAATTAGTTCTCTCCGTTTATAACAACGCACACCACGACATCTACATCCTTCCCTACGAGTCTAGTCACGTTTCGATTCTTACAGTCCATTCGAAATACAAGAAAGAACACAGGAGACAAACAAATATCATGAATACATGTGCCATGGAATCAACGTCGCCGCATCTATGGAACGGGGAAGCGAAGAATAGGTCGAGAGGAGAACAAAGAGAAGGACGTAGAGACAATAAGAATCAAACGAAAAAAAGGACCAGATAGATAAAAGATAGATTATAGGCATTGAAGGAGAACGAGCCTGTAGAGCTATCTCAAATGATAAAAGCGGAAGGACGAAAGATCATATGAAGAAAGCTGAGAACCGCACGGCATGTCGACGAAAGCTTCCATCGACACGAGTCAAAGAGAGAATTCGACTAGAAAAAGAAGGGTTGCCGTATGGAAGAACAACTGTGTAAAAGAGTCCTATAGAGGCATATAACGCTTGAGCTTGAGAGGCAAGAGGCAAGAGGAAGGATGATTGCGAGATGAAGGATAGTCGGACATGGCAGCTACATATAGAAACAGGACACCAGAGAAAAGAAAGGATGGCGAGGACGTAAATGATAAATGAGAGAAGAGACAGTAAGAGGAGACCGGAAGAAAATGTGTCAAGAACAGAAAAGAGCAGAGATGGTTCGGGAAGAGTAAGAGCCTAGCCGAATGTAGAAATGGACCGATGTACAACGAGATGAGTGGCGAAATGGGCTGCAAAGAAAACAACAAACTGGGCGGATGAACGCCATGAAACGGTCTAAGGTAGAAGTGCAAAAGATGACAAAACAGTTTAAACAATCAGTTTGATGTCACACACGACCTGAAAAGACAGTTGGATAGCAGATAAAGACCATAGGAAAACAGGCTTTAAGCCAACAGATACAAACATGAACTTACAGAGATGCCGATTGAAAAGAACGTCTATTCACCCATATGCGATTGTCCTACTCAAACTCTCGTTCCATAACGGATTGCTCGGTCGACTTCCTCTACAAAAGCGAATCTTCATCTCCTTCTCTCCGTCTTTCTTGCTGTGAATTTATCATTGGGATTAATGGAGGCGGCAACGCATTGATAGCCGAAGAGGATGCACCTCTTGAGCTTGATTGACGATCTTCTTCAGAGACTGGGGTTTGAGGGATCGTATCGGAAGATCTGTTCTTGTTCTGCTCTTCAGTAGCTTGACGAGCTTGATGCTGTTCATGCTCGAGTAGAGACAAACGCATAGCCTCCATCATCATGATCTACATATATTCGTGTTTCCCAAGTACGGAAAATTAGCGTCCCTTCATGGGAAAGCTGAGTCACGTGCTCAGGGCCGCGATGAAGTAGACGTACCTCTTCGATGTCGGGACCGACCATTGCCATCTCACTAGTCATCCTTCGTGAACCTCTTCTTCCATTTGTGGATTGTTGTTGATCTCCCTCTCCAAGCTGTAAGGGCGCTATCGGAGTACGGGACGATGTTATTCCTACTGGAATTAATCGATCACCCACCTTCAGATGATAAAACAGTCAAACGTTACAGATGAACATCACGTCAGACCAGAGTTACGTGTCTCAGATTATGATGTGAACGTACTTGACGCATTACAATCCGACGGTTCGCACGCCTAGCAGCGACTGCTTTGACAGCATCTAACTTTGCTTCCCAATCCGGTCGGATTTCGTCTGGTAGGGAAGATGCAAAAGCAAGTCAATCAACTGACATATGGCCAGCGCACACTGTTATAGACAAAGAAAAAAGTCGAAGATAGAGAGGTCGAAACGATAGGACAAACCTGTTGTAACGACTCCAGAATTAGTGTGACCTACACTTTTCCTTCTTATTCGTTCCTCTCGCCTGGAACTAGGGGCACCATCATCCATCGAGAACGATGAATCCCCAGCTCCAGCTGAGATTGCGGAGATAGTAGAAAGTGAGCTCTGGTGATGTGCATTAGCGATGCGAGGCTAATTGAAATAAACAAGGTAAAGGACCGCAGGATGAAGGTACGAAGAAGTGAGAAAAAAAAGCCATGTGTGTGTCTCTATACGACAGGCATTCGACAATCAATTGAGAATAGAGACTAACTCTTGGTCGATTGTAGACGATTCCGAAATTGGGTTCCATGCAAAAAGGACAACAGGCGGGTTCGGATTCCTGTGATAAAAACCGTCAAGTCAGCAACTTTGATTTCAGCAAGTTACAGATTGATCACAAGATGTTTTCGGGAGATGACAGAACAAAACAGAAACAAACCAAGTGGGTTAACGTGGCTTCTGCCCGTTTGATCTGGACGAAACATTCAGTGCAGATAGGCTGATCACAACAACGAGAGGTGTTGATATTTGAAGGATAAAACTGTGAACATTGGTCATGCATGGTAAGTAATCTAAAGCTAGCAAAAATAACATCCGAAAGATCAAAAGTGAGATTTAGAAACACTCACTAGAAAGCATCTGTATTTGGCGATCGAGGTCAGACAAGTTGATTTGAGTTAGCCAAAGAAAAGAGAGAAAAGATCGGTTGGTTTGTCTCTAAAAGAAGTAACAAAAATCCTGAAAGGTTTGTGCAAAGAACGATTTGCCACTCACAATGGGCATTCGCTTGCACCCTGGTACCAATCCAACTCCCTCGACTCTTTCTCGCTCGGCGAACCTTCCTTCGGGCTCACTGCCGAGACCACCGCAGCGGCCTCATCGTCAGTTGCCTTGAGCTGCAGTCGCTTGGTCTCCACAGCCGCTCTGGCCTCTCTGAGAGACTTGAGAACTTCTTCCGGCTCGGCATCCTCCTCGTAATCATCCAAACCGGTATAGAACGGACCGAGTTTCCGGTCGAGAATGAGCTGCTTGACTACGGGCTGAGAGAAATCTTGAGGGGCAAGTTGATAGAGCCCCATAGGAACAGTATGACCTCCATCGATCAGGGCTTCAGTCTCGATAACCTGTTGAGGGGTCAGCACAGGTGGAGAGGAGGTCGAACGATCTCGGTTCTTATGGATGGTACGGGATGTGATGGAAGATACGACAGACGAAGCAGAAATGTGATGGTTGTTCGTAGACGAGGCAGACGACGACGAAGGGTTCTGATTAGAAGTCGACGAAGCCGACCGAGGATGGGACGGGGTATTTCCCATGGTTTTACCGATGCGAACAGATACGGCCGGTGAAAGGTAGGGTTCTCTTTAAAAAGATGTATAGACCTGAGGAAATAAAGTGTCTGATCAAACAGGAAAGAAGGGTTAAAGGCTAAGAAGGATGGAAGAGGAAGGAAACAGGATGGATTAAAAATCAAAGGGATAATATAGACCGAATAGATTGTAAAGTCAGTAATTCTGTGCTCGCCCGGCCGAAGAGGATGACTAATCCCCTCGTGTGATCTTTTGTGCGACATTGACTATTCTTGTACAAGTTTTTGTTCGATCCTCTATTTATCATCACATTCGAGAAACATCAATCTCATAGACACAATAATCTAAAGTGACAGAAAGAGAGAATGAAAGAGAGAAGGGAAAATATATAAAGACGTTGAAAACGATCACGCTGAGAAATATAAAGATAGGACAGGTGAAATAGTAGACGAATATTCGCCCGAAAATAGAAAAGACATATTCAAAGGAAACAAGGAGGAAGAGAGGAGAAAGAAGCAATAGTTTTGAACGAGAGCAGAAAAACAAATGTTACTGAATGAGATAAAGATAACAACAGCTCGCCTAGGCAGCCGAGCCCTTCTTCTTGCCAGTGATGTTGACCTTTTGTCCTTTGCCATGTTGTCGGGAACCAGATCCTCGGGCCTGGCTGAGGGGAACGTAGGCGAAAGGATCAGGCGCTCCAGATCGTTTGATGTCTCCGCCAGCTCGCTGTATAGAGTCAAGATAAATTGTTTGTAGCGTGAAAGTCAGAACAAGAAGAAAGGTAGACTGGAGACAATAAAACGCAGAAGTTTAGACAAGGCGTGAACGAACCTTGGCCTTGTAATCCATTCCGACGGGAACCTTGCTCTGCTTCTCCTTCTTGGCCTTCTTTCGGCCGCCCTCTGAGGCATCGGCCAGCTAATTGATAACACGCACGTATTTTAGATCAGTTCTCGAGGTTTATAGACGCAACAAGAAGATAGAGAGAATACAAATACTCACCATAGCATCACCATCGGCCTCCCTAGCTCGACCCCGCTTGGTGTCTTTGTTGAACACGACCTGACCTCGGGCACCTCGAGTCTGTCCCTCAGTGGCAGTCAATTGCTCTTGGTATGCCATCCCTTCGATATCTATCTCTCCAGAACCTCCTGCCTTGACAGGCTTGCCCTCATTATCAGAACCATCGTCAATCATCATCTTTCCGGTATCAGCATCGGTTTTGAATTTAGATGCTTCCTGTCCTGGCTTACGGCGTCGAGAGTTGGCAGCTGGGTCGTGTTCTATCAAGAGAAGAAGGATGGAACAAGATGGTGAGAATTTATTCAAGATCTTCAACCTAAATCAGGCTCGGGAAACTTACTTGTGAGTCGACCAGCAATGCCTCGGTCAAGCAAATCCATGGGTTCATCTCCATCATCTCGGATAAACGTGGCATCTCTAGTGTCCTTTGCTCGCCCCTTGCCCTTGCCCTTAGGAGCTCGTTGACCGGCTTGGTCGCCCTTCTGAGCGCCAGTTTCGTCATCGTCTTCAGAGTCATCCAATTCAGACTCGGATCCATACAGAGCATCGTCGAAGGCATTTCCAGTTGAGACTCGAGATTTGGATGGGATCTAAGGAATACAGTGAAATACACAGAAGAGAACATCGACTATTTAGGATTGTGCGCGAAATGCTAATATGACGACAGAGAGGAAAAGAAGTCACTCACATCGTCATCATCCTCCATATCCCTCTCTCCGTCCTCACCAGCGGCCTCTTTGTTAGCCGACTTCTTCCTCTTGCTTCGCTCCTTTCTCTTTCGGATGTTTTCCAAGAATTTGACACCATCCGAGTTTCCCTTGGTGGGTGCCTCCTCCGAGTTAAGCGCGGCTTCCTCGGCGGCTGCCTTTACACTTTCGTACGAGACCTTTCGAATCAATCGCTCAAAGATGTGTCTCACTTTGCCCTTGAAATGGTTCTTGTGGTCGTGAGACCACAAAAGTAGTCCGGGAACTAAAGTATCCAAGTGGGGATTGATTTCAGAACCAGAAAGGATCACCACGATGACCTTGACAAATCCAAGGGCAGATTTGACGATCTCCCGGTTGTTGGAAGAGAGGAATACAACAAGAGTGCTGATAAGATCGGACTTCATTTCTCCAGGGATCTCGTCTTGTAATCGACAACAGATAAAACTTGGGTCAGCTCAAGAAGATTTTAGAACCGCAGAGAGGTTCAAGAAGAGACGCTATGACAAAACACACCTCTGAACTCGAAAATCAATCGAGAAAGAGCGGTGATGGAAGCGCTGATCATGTGAGGCGTAGTTCCGACCAGACCAGCAGCCACCATTGTCAAATACTCTGGAATGGTAGCGGATACTAAAGTAAATTGAAGTTGATCAAAGTAGAAACAATAACAATGATAACAAGACGTCCGGTCAGATCAAGTATCAAGGACAAGGTGGATGTGAGGGGAGAGGAGAACAGACCATCAGTCATCTCTTCATCGTCCCTGCCCTCGAGCTGGTTTCTTTTGATGACTCCACCCTCCGACATTTTGTTACCCATAAGGACAACTAAGTCGAAAGCAGCGTCACGAGTCTTTTCGTTGACCTCCTTGGTTCCGAGCACAGCCTCGGGCAGAAGAGACGGGATCAGATGGAGACGATCAGTAGGGAACGTGGGAATGAGAGTGGACAAAAGGATGATCCGGTCCTTAGCGCGGCAGATCAGGAACAAAGATTCATGTTTTAATTTAAAGCCGAGTATATATTCCAAAATCACAAAAATCTTCACTCACTCTTCGAGCACCAGCTAAGACAATCTCCTTTCCATCGATCAATCTCTCTACAAACTGATCTAGCTCAGACGGACCCAGCTTGATCTTGCCTCCTTGCTCGACCAGTCTAGCTAGAACTCGATAGCTCTTCTTTTGCACAGCCACGTCATCACTTCCGATGAGCTTTGCGTCAGCTCCAGACGCATGAGAGAAGAGCGCCTGCGCAGAGACGGCGGGTAGGAACGGAATGAGGAGGATCAACAGATCGAGCATGGTATGTGACGTGGGAGAAGTAGTCAATCCAGGCGCAGGCTTGGCGGAAGGGACAGCCAGAGCCTGGCCCAGATGAAGGACGACTTTCTCATACGTTGCCGAAATATCTTCGGGAGTGGAGACAGATAGATAAGAAGCAATGACCTCTCCGACCATTCCTCGCTGTTCTCGACCGACTTGAGAGAACACATTGAAGAGAACGGCAAGAAGGTTCTTGCTCATTCCTTGCAGGAACAAAAGGTTAGCCTTTCCGTGCGACTGATCGAGTCCGAACGAGGTTAAAAGCTCAGCAGACGGGGCGGAGGATTTCGAGAGGGTTAACGAAGTCTCCACAAGGGTTTGAAGCGATCGAAGCAAAGACGGTCGGAGAGAGGGCTGAGTGTACAATACTTGCGTGATTAGAGCAGCGAAATCGTTGGTAAATGCCTTTGAGATGAAACGAAACAACCAAGACGGATACATGATCAGAACCGATTGAAAGCAGGCCAAGAAAGCAATCATGTTGTTTTGCGATATACACGTCTTGAAAATTTTAGAAGATGCAAACCTTAGGTAGATCGACCGGTAGATCGCAGAATCCCTTTAGACATCCCCAAACCTGCTCGACCAAAGCCTCGTAGACCTTTGCCTCTATCGGCCTCGTCTTCTCCACAGCCGACTTAGCATTGAAGAGTCTTTCCGATAGTGGAACGAACACAGTGGTGAAGTATGATAGCGACGTGTTGGTCGTCCTGGTTCGAAGGATGGGAAGCAAGAAAGCTCGACCAGGTTGAGAAGGATCGCGGTTACCTTCGACGTTCAAGGGCAAAGCACTCAAAAGTACGGCCGGACCCATCACCTCGACCGCCATTCCTAGCACCTCGTCAGCTCGCTCCCTGAATTCAAATCCCTTCTGGATTCTAAGATCGGCAACCTCGGCTACGAGGCTAAGCAACAGCCTCTCAGCAACAGTAGGATTACGAGGATCCGTCGAGGAGTTAATTGGGGGCGTAGAACTCGGCAACCGAGTTCTCATGCGAGAGACCAATGACGTGATGATTTGGAGTGTCGATGGCAGGAAGGGAAGGGTTCGAAGGGTGTGCAGAGCGGACTGAAGCGTGGTGATGATACGAATGAGCAGAGGGAAGTCGGAGCCGGGCGTCTTCTGATCTTGAGGGTGAATCTGCTGTTTCTTGCCCTTCTTGCCAACTTTATTCGAACCGGCGAGCTCATCGGCAGACGGCTTGTGCTCTAAAGCAGACCGTATGATATCCTCGTTGATACAATACCTGCTCAAGCCAATCAAGCACTTTTCTGCAGCCTGGGCGATTTTGGCTCCTTTCTCTCTAGAATCCTTATCCTCCAGGAATCCCCAGACCATGAACCAGACTTTACTGAGTTCGACTGCACAAGCAGTAGAGTCTTCTCGAGCCCATGAGATCATTCCGTTTTCGACAACTTCGAGCCAAGACGGCAGAACCTCCTTGTCTTTAGGAGGAGAGGCAAGGATAGTGGCAAGCAGGACAGGAACTTTGAGGGGCTCTAAAGAATTTGACGTGGTGGATTGTGAGAGAAGATGTGAGAGAAGCGAAAGAGTCTGAGACTGTAAATGAGGGTTGGCGGACGGGAGTGGCAAGAGAACGGCAAGTAAAGGCGAGAGTAACTTGAGCGGACAGAAAGGAAAACACGAATTACAAGATTAGTACAGGGATGAATACAGGCTTCGTTCAACACTGTTGAAACATATGTAGGTTCTTACCTCGCTAGGCCACGAAGAAGCAACCATTCTGACAAAACCAATTGCCCAGATTCTTCTCTGCTCCGAGTCTTCTCCGAAAACCTTCTCACTGAGCACCTTGATCAGACCTTTGCTCACTCTCTCAGCATAAGGATGCCTCACCGCAGGCGGGTGAGGAGCAGCCAGGACATCTCGGATAGCCTCCTGAGAAACTTTTCTGACTCTCGGTCTTGGATCTAAGGTCAGAGAGAGGAGAGAAGACAGAGCGGTCTGGTAGGGTTGGGTAGAGAGAGCCACGGTGGGAGCAGTGAGGAGGACATAACGGGTGAGGTGAATGAGGGATCGGAGTGAGGGAGCTGAAGGCCCACAAGGAGGAAAAAGAGAGACGATTGTCTTGGTCTGCTTAAATTCGTCATCGTCCTCGTCCTCGCCTCCGGCAGCACCGCCAGACATGCTAACTCCTTGGAACAGAGGTCCGAGTAGACCCATTTCGGATTGACTCTGAACGACGGCAACTGGGACAAAATCGACTACCACAGCGAGCAGGTAAAGTATGGCAGGAACTAAGTCACCCTCAGACACAGAAATTTCTCCCTGTTTGATTTCCTTGGCGATTGTTTGCTGTAAAGTGGAGACCAAGGCAGCATAGTAGGCCGTCGGGGAGATAGGACCAGGAAGAGAAGACTCGAGCGCCTTGAGGAGGTTTGCTGGCTTAGACTGATGAGAAAGCTTAGATTTCGACAAGAGTCTAACCTTGTCGAGAGGCTCGGTAAGCGAGGGATTCAAACTGGCTGATACTGTGGCAGCCATGATTCCTTGAAGAGAAAATGGTCAAAAGTTCTCAATAAATTGAAGGAATGAACGGAAGGAGAAGGATTCAACAAAACCAAAAAATCAGTTAAGCTGGTTTGTTGGTTCTGCACATTCAAACTCCGTTTATGGTTAGTCACCACGTTAACCCTAATCAAGCAGAATCTGTTTGAACCAACCCGGGACAGCTGTTCGAGAACATGATCTTAACTAGTGAGACAACGGAGGAGGCGTATAGACTTTGGGGAGAGAACAAAAACATATACAGAACAGACATAAAGAGAAGAGTTAAAGAAGGGGAGTTGTCAGAGAGAGAGAGTGTGTGTGTGTGTGTGTAGAAACTGTTCCATAAAGGTTTATTAGTATGACATGAAGAGAAAGGTGTATCACACAAAGCATAGCTCAACCTACGTATCACTTCCGAGTCGTTGTAGTATGTACGCCTCCTTCTAATCTCCGATCTTTAGTTACATGAAACCAACGCAAATCAAAGTTGTTCGCCTTGAAAAATGATCGCAATGATTATATAAAAGATTTTCACGATTCTTCTGAAGATATCGACAACATTTGTACTGAATCAGATAGGAGTCGTCTTAGAGTATTGTTGATGACTCAAGTAAAATACTCATTACAACATTCGCTCGATATTACTAGAAAAAGCTGTAATAAGTTGAAGGAGTTTCCTAATGAAATCACTTGTGCACATCCACACGTCATCTAGTAGTTCCCACACTCGCTGGACCGCATTCATCCTTTACACCTTAACCACTCATGCTGTTCTCAAAGGTTTCTCTCATTTGGCTCTGCCATCTAGCATTTCTCTCAGCCTCTACTGCGTCTCCACTCTCGCCAACTACCAGATCTGTTCCTGCACGAGACGAATCTTCATCTGTCGGATTCACAACATCGGGGTCTGCCGGATGGATCGGCTGGCTGAGTGGGTGGGGATGGGGAGAAGGTCGGCTGCAACTCCTGGTTCGTTCAACCTTGTCACTTATCAAGTATTTCTATCTACTTTCTCTTCAAAATCATCGATAAAATACCAAGAGGAATAACGTGTTCAATTCTTTTTATTCTCTAGAATCCCAAAACTCTTCCTTTAGGCACAGCGTTTCCTACCCGGTTCGCCTCCTTCACTCAACATTTGGGATCTTCACCAGAACTTCCAGCTCGGGAGATCACCAATCCTCTTGCAGGACTTCTCCTTTTGATAACGAACTTTCCTTCCGCTCCTACAAACACAACTATTCTCGCTTGCCCTCCTCATCACTCTTCGCATTCTCCGTCTCACCAAGCGATTGACGTCGATTCACACTCGGATCTGCCAAAGATTGCTCTTACTATGCGAGGCTCATGCTCGTTTGCCGCCAAGGTCCGCCTCGCTCAATCCCTCGGCGCAGACGTTGTCCTTGTCGGCGATGGTCCAGCGTATCCATCCGAGCCGGACTCGGTAGGTAGAGAACGAACGACTTTACTGACAATGTACTCTCCAGAGGACACATCCGACCTATATATTCCTGCCGTCTTCATTTCTCGATCGACCTTCTTATCTCTTCTCGACGAGCTCAGGGCCCAAACTGGAACGTCATCGTTGGAAGATTCTTCCACCGCAGTTGAAGTCATGCTGTCTCAAGATGAAGATTGGGAGCGGCCTTTAATGGATCTCCTCCTCTTGATCCTTTTGCTTCCGTCGTTACTCACTATCACTACTCTTGGATGCCATCAGCTCGGCGTCATCCGCAAGAGGAGGAAAGATCGGGCTCGACCGGAAGCCGTCGACTCTTTGGAGACCAGAGTGTGGACTGAGGACGGCTGGGAAAAGCTTCAAACCGGAAGAACAGCTGTAGGAGTAGCCGGAGGTAGCGAAGCAACTAGCGAATCTTTGAAAGACCCACAGCCAGATGTTTCCTTGCCAGGCTTACTCGCGTCATCCTCATCATCCTCGTCGCAACCACCAACACAAAGTGGAAGTCGTCAGTTCGCTCGGCCTCAAGAGTATTTTGGTGTTGAAGAGGTATGAAGCTCTTTCTATGACTATCGTCAGCATCAATCTTCTGACTTCTGCTGTTATGACACAGTGTACAATCTGTCTTGAAAATTTCAAAAAGGGAGAGGTTGTTAGAATTCTTCCTTGTGGTCATATGTCAGTCAACCGATAGTTCATTGTGAAAAGCATTTTTATTGCTGACTGAACCAAGTGTCTCTTTTGCGTGATCTTTAGTTTTCACAAAGACGAGATTGACAGCTGGTTGAAGGGTTGGAAAAAATTAGTGAGGCTTCTTTTCTTTCAATACACTCCTCATGCCAAATACAGAAGCTTTGGACTGATACCCGCATTCTCAATTTAATTAGTGCCCAACCTGCAAGTTTGATATCACCCAACGACCTTCAACCCAGGCGCACAACTCAATACCATTCTCAACCAACTCAACTGTGCCTGGACATGACGATCCGATGCCCATAAGTTCGTCTACTTCCGAAAGAGGAACAAACGAAGAGCCCACGGAGGCCACACCCCTTCTCACCTCAACTCCATAAGCACACTTTCCCTCAACCATGCTTTGGCCGGTAGCATACAGACTCTATTTTTCTGCCCTCTGATTTTGTCCTATACCTTTTGTTCTTTAAATCTCCGCTCGATATCACATCTGTATTCTATTGTTACGCCCATCTTAATGACTTTATATGATTTTGATGAAATATTCTAAATTAGGACGAGTACCGACTAGTCTGAGTAGATGTGTTAATAAGTGCATAGAGTTGAACTGGTCAGAGGTTAAATGGCACAGCCTGTTACGCCCAAGCAAGTGATTTCTTTGTTATACTGTCCCGTGAGTTTCCACCGAAGATCCCTCATCAACATCAACAACCCACTACTGCTTCATCAGACGAGTTACAACTCATCCATCCCACATTCCTACTCATTCAATAGAAAGAAATTACAAATACATTGTATGGCCATCTCTATTCATTCGAACACACTCAACTGATACTCTGGTGTCTTTTTTCATCAGTGTCACACTTGACCCTCGAGTTTTTATTTAGCTCCATGTCCCTGCGAGCATGCATTGTTCTGATCACTAAACTCTTTTGCCGTTCTACCTCTCTACCTGACCCGCACAGATGGCCGAATCATCAAACTACGACTATTTGTTCAAGGTTGTCCTTATCGGAGACTCTGGCGTTGGAAAATCGTGAGTTGCAATCTCGTGTGTTCTGTATCTGTTTTATTGGGAACAAGTCATCGTAGATTGTCTACAATAGATAGGCGATCACATCTCTCAAAAGATTTTTTTCGACAGATGAGAAAGAGTCCAACGAAACATTTGTAGAGATTAGCTATACTGACACTTGCTGCTTGTCTCACTGGCCATTTCCGTGTTTCTGTTTGCAATAGTAATTGTACGTGAGCACTGTGCCGACGATATTCTCCATCTTGTTCCTCTGTATCTCCACCACGCAATGGCCACTGAAGAAGAATGTCAAACCCTTTCTACAAATTCAATCAGTGCTCTCGCGTTTTACTCTAAACGAGTTCAACCTCGACACCAAGTCGACGATTGGAGTCGAATTTGCCACGAGGACAATCAAGGTGGACGACAAGACCGTCAAGGCTCAGATCTGGGATACTGGTAGGTCCCTCTTATCCTTCCCTCTCCGCCCTGTATGCGTTGCTACTTTGTCGGCCGAGCCAAGACATGTCAGGATTATGGTTGGCCTTCCTCGACCATAGAAGGTATAGTTCTTGAACATAGAGTATCTTAGATTAGAGGCACATTCTTGATTTGGCACGACGATCTGTCTGAGATCAAATCGCATCAGTCAATTTCTGACTTCCTTTGTATCATTTCGTCTTTTTGACAGCCGGGCAAGAGCGATACCGAGCCATCACTTCTGCGTGAGTCTTCCTTTTGATCTCTTGGCTTTCCATCGGCATCATTCCTTGAATTGGTTCGACTGATTTATCTATCTGATCTGCAGATACTACCGAGGAGCAGTCGGTGCTCTGTTGGTGTATGACATCGCCAAACACCCCACTTATGTGAACGTCACGCGTTGGTTGAAGGAGCTTCGAGATCACGCAGATTCTAATATCGTAATCATGTTGGTTGGAAACAAGAGCGATTTGAAGCACTTGAGGGCAGTCCCTACAGATGAGGCCAAGTCTTTTGCCGGTATGTCCCCCAATCTTCTATCCGTACACATGGGCAAGATAACCAACTGAAATTTACGTTGAAACTCATTCTAAATCCCGTTGTGATATTTTAACTTGTTCCCAGCTGAGAACAACTTATCTTTCATCGAGACCTCTGCCTTGGACGCCAACAATGTAGAGGCCGCTTTCCAGAATATTTTGACAGGTTCGTTCCGTTTTCTGTTATTTGTCGAAGGTCACTGATCTCACCATATCATTCTCTCTCTTCTCGCTTTTACTCATCCACATCCAGAAATCTACCATATTGTTTCATCCAAGGCTCTGGAGTCATCTAACGATGTCGTTCGACCTGCAGGTGGTGAGAATATCACGATCGCTCCAACTTCGGATGACTCTGGTGCCAAGAAGGGCAACTGCTGTTAAGTAGAGAGACCATCTGGTGTGCGCATACATACATACTTGCCCTCTGTCATTTTTCAAGTTTTTCTACATTTATCCCGATGCGGGATGAGTAACCTCGCATCAACTGATTCTTGGGTGAAAAAACGTCTTTCGTTCACTTCATTTATTTCCTTACATCAATTATCGATTCTTTCCATCTATAGTTTTATCTTCCTTCTTTTCTCCGGACTCTATCCGGTGTCCCTTTTAGGTTTCCTCAGTATCTTTCTGTTTCTCACTAGTCATCGTCCTCCTCTTTCTATTTTCTGTTCGTGTCTTCTCTGTTCCGATTCACGTTTCACGATGCTTTTCTCTGTAGCACATTTGCTCCTATGGCTGATGCGAGAAGAGACCTGTCTCCACCGGCTTGCCTTTCTTCAATTGTAAGGAGAGAGAAAAGAAAGAGAATGGCTGCTGGATATTCTGTTAAAGATGCAAATGAGAACACAGCGCTCACACAGAAATTATTTACCGGTCTCTGCCGATAAAATTCTATTACCAGCGAGCCGATAGGCTTTACGATGTTTTTTCGGTACATAGATTCGATACACCTTTCCATCTCACTTTCAAACATCAAACCACATCTCACCACCAGTCAAAATTCCTTGGGCGTTTGTAACATCGAGGAAAAAATCAAGATAGACCTGTCTCAGTCACTCATATATACATATATATATCTATCAAAATTACAACATCTCCATACATGAGTCGGTAAGGACCTTTTTCATTTTCCGTTCTAGTCAGCCGTTCCGTCTCGTCCACCTTGACTTGTTCGCTTTGCTGATGTCTGTCCCTCGCTCGCAATCATATGGGGTCAATTACAGTTCAACATCCCGAAGTCAAATCACCAAACGTCAGCCATTATATCCACAATCGAGTCCGTCCCCATTATACCCGCAGGTTTCTAGCTCGTACGCTACACCTTACTCGTCTGTACCCTCATCTAGTCGGTCATCCCCTTTACCACCTTCGTCGGATGAGGATCGGTGGGGCAAAAAAGCATCGTTCAGGAATTTTGGAATAAACTCGTCGAATAGCACAGGTGGCGGCGGGCTTTTACCGAGTTACGACAAACGAAAAAAGAGCCCAGAGGATCTAGAAGGGCAGAACGATGAGAGATTGGATGGCTTGTTCGGGAAAGTCAAAATGCTTAAAGATGTATGTCTAAATTTCTCACGCCTTCAGATTCTCATTTACTCTTTATGTATGCTCTGATGTAGGAAGATGAATCCTTGAGCTCTGAGACACTATCAGATTTCTTGCAAGCCAATAGGCATCTTACATACGCACTTTTACCTGATAAATATTGTCCTTTGCGCTGCATCTGCTCTCATAGATTACTGTGAGCATAGGAAGCGAAGTTAAGGATGGAAACATGGATCTCCAAACGATGGTTCGTAAGACCGAAAACCATGCCCTTGACTTCTGAGTATTAGTTTTAGGATGTTCACCCCACCTATTGTTCATTCTTCCAAATGGCAGAACGACCACTTCACACAGACGTCCTACTATCTCAAGGGTACAATGCGTCGAATGACTTCGATGGCACGCAACCAAGGTGGAAAATGGTGCTGGTTCATGATGTTTCTTGTGCTGGTCATGTGGATTTTTGTGGTCCTCTGGTGGTTCAGACGGTGATATACACGTGGGATTTTTCTTTGACAGAAGCCCAATCAATGCAAACTCAGAGAAGCCGGCTAAGATTTAGTGAATACCATGGTCTGGATAGATCAACTTGCTTTGCTAATGACTATAACTCTCGATGTTGCCTTCTGGAAAGTTGGGCAGACATACATATTCTTGTATGGATAGGCGGCTCTGTACGTCATTCATTGGTACTCGTTGTCATATAGTCAATCAACCGGTGATTCGACCATGTCGACCACTGCTTTAGCTCTCCGCTTAGCCACTCGGGAAACAGAATGAGAAGCTCGTTGTGTCTTTTATGAATATTTCCATTGAGTTGATCGAACAAATGACAATAAAAAAAAGGAAGAAGCGACAGAAACCATGACAAATATAGAAGAGAAACACTGTGTTCAGATTAGGAGCAGCACTCGTGAAGACACGAAAGAACTGCACCTCAAACTGAAGTTGTCTGTCTCTTGAATCCGCTCGCCTCGAATCCCACAAAGGAGAAGACTCAAGAAGCAAACCCTCGATTTCCAGCTCACACCGGAAATCGAGGGCGAGAAGATGGAAGAGGGTCTAAAGGGTAATCTTGGCTGGTTCAGGAAGGGTCGATCTCATTGATAGGAGAAGGAGCCGCAAATCCAGCCTTATAAATGATGTCTGGTGAGGTGTTCTTGAAGAGAGCGAACAAGAAGTGAAGAAGGGTACCATGTAAGGACATAGCGACTCGTCGTCCAACGTCTTTAAACTAGGGACCATCTATCGGATAGACTTCTGAAAGAGATAGAGAGGAGACAGAAAGAAAAGGGAAAAAGAGAAGAAGGAAAAAAAAGAAGGAAAAAAAAGAAGGCAAGGAAACACAAGAGAGACAAAGTTGAAAGGATGAGAAAGACTGACGGTCGAAAATAAAATACCTTTTGAGAGTTTGTCTAGGGTGACTATCGTATCTGCAAAGACCTGATATTGATCTGTTCCATCGCTGACTGGGATCATCATACCTCTCGCACTTTTCATATCTGAGCATGTCATCTTCCTCATCTCCTTTAGATCAACTCATCACCCAGGGTGTGACATACATAAAAAGTGCTGTAGATCAGAATCCAGCTGTGTCTCAACTTATTTCTAAGACTCCGGTTGCTCCTCTAGTGACAGCTCCCCGGTCGTCGACTCTTCTACCTCTTCTACCTCTTCTAGCAGCAACCTCTCAGCTCACTTTTTCAGTATCAGAGTTCTTCTCTTTGCGACCACTCGTCCAGTCTCATAGAGAGAATGAGATTCCTGGGAAGGCCATACAGAGCTATTTCGAGGGCTGGTGGATCTCTGGAACTGCTACTGTCATCACGTTGGGACTGACGGGTGTAGGAACAGGTGCTTGGGCGGCCAGTAGATCTATGTGCATTCGATCGCGTTCTCTGTATGTGGCAGGTGCTGGTCTAGCTCTCAGTCATTTTGCATTTGTTCCTTCGGTGAGTCTGGTTTCGACACCGCGTATCCATATCTACACTGTCCATTGAATATCTCATGGGTCGGCTACCTTTTAAGTACATGCAAGCTACTATAGCTAACATTCGAAACGTCGTTTTTCAAATACCTAACTATTCATCTTCTCGTCTCCTACCAGGTTGCCCCCATCATAAAACTCCTGGTATATGGAAACCCAAAGGACACACGTGGTCTCACAGCTCAATGGCTCAAGATTCATCTTTTAAGGACAGCTGTTGTTGATCTGCCTGCCTTCTTGTGTTTCCTCTTTGCCTTATATTGATTCGAGGCGCGTTTTGTGCTTCATCATGTACCATGTTCACTTTCAATGATATGCGTATGTGCCGCTGGTCAATCTTCATATGTCTGTTTCTCTCGCGATGTACAGCTAAGAACATCTTGCATCTTATTCAATCACTTCAGTCGTTTTGTTGCAATCCTTATCTATAAGACTCCACGTTTTGAAGACCAAACCCAGATGTACTGCTAATATACATGTTTATATAAATGATATCATAATCCTATCAACCCATAAGCGACCCTATAGACTTCATCGATTCTTTTCCCCACTCCTATCGAGACCCAGCCATATCTCAGCCTCCAGCAACCTAATCCTACCAAACTTAAAATTCCCCAGGTGCTCATGGACGTAACCTTCCGCCAGTACTTGGTTCCACCCGCCCAAATCTTGATCAGCCCTGCCTTCCGAGCGGTGATGATTAATCCCCCTACTGAATGCCATACTCCAAAGAACGTAAGGCCCATGTAAGCTAGCGAAGAAGAAATTGGGTACCGGGTAAGTGTATGAGTTACGAAAGACAAGTCGAGCTCAGCCGGTGAAAGTGCATTGATGAGTTGGTTTGATGTAGACGACGGGATAAGTCGATGTGTGAGTATATGTGTCGCAATCAGAGGCACTAATGCAAACCCAGAGACGGAATGAGGAGAGCGTGGAGAGGGAAGCATCTTGGGGTAGAACACTCGGAGAATCACGGAGGATGCGATATGAGCAGTGAGCGACGTGTAGATGATGAGGGGTTCCGGTACACCCTGATAGTATACCCGGCCGAGAGTCTGTTGACATCAACCAATCAATGAGTGACCATTCGATCTCACACGGGCTATGACGAGACGGATGCTGACGAGGTCGAAAACATCTATAAAGTAGGTTTTATAACATAAGTAAGAACACGAACCATAAAGCCACTTCCTGTTCCTTCATCTCCTGTGATAGCCACTAAAGAGGGTGATATCAAGTGAACTAGAAGAAAAGACGAAAATACCACGCCAGATGAGAGCTGCGTGAAGACAAGTGCACGCGAAAATCGTTTCGATAGAGAGCTTCGTCCATCAGGTTCAGGACATGGCAGGTCGGCCGAATTTGAAGGAGAAGAAGGTGCAGTCCTTGGTACTGAAGGCGAAAGGGACATGATCGACGATCAGTTTTGCGAAGGATTCGATGCTGATGGTTTGATGTTAACTTGCGCCAAAACATGGCTCTCACCCGATTGATCCGTAAATTTCTATATTGGTCAAACATTCTTCTGAAGTAAAACAAGAGTAGTTTGGTCTTAATTAGTTATCTTAAATTCAGATAGTTCAAGTGCTTGTTATGAGTTGACTCAGGTTGGCCCAGGCTAAACAAGATAAACTACTTTGGAAAATTGCTTTTGGACATCTCGACCCTGATATCATCTTCTTCCATTCTTCTGGTTTGTCTCGTCGATCTTTCCTTGGCCCTTATGTTCCTCCTTTGTTCTTCTGTCCTTTATTTGTCTCCTTTCTACCCTTTTCACGCGCTCTATGTCTGCAAGCTGTTTGGTAGGGATATGGAAACAGGTCATATGCTCTCCTACTCTGCTATATATCCTTTTTTTCAATCTAAGCTTGGAAGACGTTGTGGGCGCAAGCAGGAAGTGTGGATGTAGGCTTTGCACAGTGCGTTCACACTCTCAGAGCGGGACAGCGCATGCCATATGGCATATTGTAGAGACCTTGAAAATCAGGATCGCTCAAGTACAGACGAGGTGATAAAGAAGATAGTCAACGAGGTTTCAAGCTTATAAAAAAAGAGAAGAAAAAAATGCAGTGGGCTAGGAAAGAATATATATTCCTTTTTTTAACCCTGTACTGTCCATCTTTTAGACCAAGAGAGTGCACAGAAAGCGGAAGAACACAAAAAGGAGACAGAAAAAACTCGAATAGACTACAGGAGGATAAAGAAACAAGGCAAGAATGAAGCAACACGAAGAAGAACAAGGAAAAAGCACGGATGAGTGAGGAAGAACGGAGGAGAAGATGATTGCAGATATTTCACTGAAAAACTCAGAATAGTGATAGAATTTTCGCTCTGGCTCTTGTTCCCAGTCAAGTCCTCACTGGTTTCCTAAAACCATATACATTCCACTCTGGTGTCTCAGTAAAATGAGTTGGAGAAATAGACAGGACTTCGGAAAGGTTGACTAGAGATTTTATATCTTTTTTAAAGAGAGAACCTTGAAATTTTGTGCAGAATTTAAGGTTGTTACCTCGATGAAAATTAACAAATCATCTCCTGCATTATGTCAGGATAGCAAACACAACAACAGTGATAATAGAGTCGAGTTTTGTCAATGTGATTCTCTAAAGTAGCTTACCTTACCTAGCCTAAGCTAGCCTGGGTCAACCTATGGGACAAGAATGGGACTGCACTACATTCGGTAGTCCCTTACAACGATTTGAACCCTCCCCATCATTTTTTTCATTCTAGCTAAAAGGACTATCAAAAAGCCTTCCTCCCAGTGCTGACATTCTTTTCTTCAGGGGACAGAAAGAACACTTCTAGTCTGTTAGCAAATTTGGTGATATCAAGACTTTCTGTACTCCCTAGACTTATTGGACAATCCAATTCCCTCTACTCCCTCGCGTTTAAAATCAAACGATTCCCTTAATCTCGCCCCTGCTTCCAAACTAGAAACTAAAGAAAACTAGTCTTAACAATGGTAATAGTAGCAACAGACAAATGAAATAGAACACTACAAGAAAACAAACCCCTCAGAAATTAAAGAACAAGATAAGAACACAGATAGATGAACTAATAACAAAAAAGAAAACCAAAAAGCACTTGAAGAATGAGATAACAAGATGCACAGAGAAATGGAAAAAAAATAAGAATGAAAACTAGCCTGTTCGAATCCTTCTGCTCCCCTTAGCCAGAAAACTATATACTTTGGGTTATTATTTTCCTTCTGTCATGCGCTGTTGCTCTCATCGTACTCTACTTGTGCGACTCTGACTGCCTGTGGTGTGCTTTCTCTATTCCTTTTGTCCTGAGTATTGGAATGTCCTGTACATATAGATTATGATAAGTCACATAAACAGTAGGCTTCACTAGGGCCTCGCTCACACTGGCTCACTGGATCACGAGACGAATCGATCAAAGTACACATCAAGTCTGATGTGAGTAAGACAGATGTATGGACCGGAACAAGATGTGAAGACGAACTACGGTACATACAAGAAGGACACATAGAAAGACCGAAGGATAGACAGATAGATAGATAGACAGATGGAAAAACAAAAAGATGGAAGGATGGAAAGACAAGAAGACGAAAGGGTGGAAAGACAAAAAGACAAAAAGATGGAAAGACAAAAAGATCGATCAACCATACACATGTGATCGCCACCAGTTGCCTAGACAACAAACATGCGGTCCTATGTCCAGACTGCAAGTCCCAACATGCTGCCCTAAGCAAGCCACACCATAGACCGACCTTGAGTCTGGACGACCTGGGCTCACCGCCCGATACGTTGCATGGCTTGATCACGTGTCGTTCTGGTGTCAGCCTTTCTTGTCGGAAACACGTGGATGTAGTGCATTGCTTCCAGCTTGTCGTTCTCTTCGATTGAGACTTAGCTGACTAGCTGCAGCTTTCGTGTTGGTCTGTTTGCCGTCTTGACATGATCCAGGACATGACTCGTTCTTCTTGTCAAGGTGAACACCCTCAAGTGCTGCGCCAAGTCAGAAGTCTCCTCCCTCTGAGGGCTCAGGAAATGTCTAGCCCGCTTTTCTTCGCTCCGTTGTGCTTTCTCCGGTCCATCACACTGAGACGCCAGGACGGTGTGTATATGGGTTGGAGACACCAGTGAGGACCTGACTGAGAGCAAGAGCGAGAACGAAAGGTCTGTTTCTACCGGTGTTTTCAAGTAGAACTCATGCACGTGTGTCATCGAACAGAACTATAGGACATGTGACCGTGGCTCATCTCAGGATCATGTGACTCTTGTGTGACTCTTATGCGACTCTTGTGTGACTCTTGTGTGACTCTTGTGTGACTCTTGTGTGACTCTGGCAGATGTGTCACTGTACTACAGCCGTCGTTTTCTCTCCCGTCTGGGTCGACCTACCCTTCCCTCTTACCTGTTGATCAGTTGCTGTGTGCCTGAGTGGTGAGGAGTGAAGGAAGAAAGATGTCGAACCAAGACCC